>SJYC01099026.1:27-34980 GCA_006408675.1 Madoqua kirkii | reverse complement strand
ATTAACTCAATCCTGGGTGATTATTATTCATAAAAGCTTACAATTGTATTAAACACATTAAAATTATTTAGAAACTTAGCCCCTTTAATTTTAAAAGCTTCCTTGTACTGTAAAACTGATGAATGAACCTATCACATATGTACTGAACCTTAATAATAATCCTTAAGGAGATCATGAGGTATCCATACACAGAGTATTTTAAAATCTTCATTTTTTCTTTTCTAATCATTTTAAGCTATAGTCACTAAGTTTGAAATAAACTATACAAATGTTGAACTACACTGTTTAGCTATAATTTCAACCTAATAAAGTTTTTCTTTAAGTCTTTTTCTTTACAGAGTTCCAATTTTTTTTTTCTTTAGGTGCTATTTTTTCTTGTTTTACACTGTTATTTTTCTGGGTTTGCTTGATACTTTAGGGTATCCTCTTTCAAGAACATGACTCCTTTTGCTAGATGACTTAAGTCATCCTATTTCACAAAGTGCATTAGTGTGCATCAGAAATACTTGATCATGAGAGGTGCCCTCAACTCTGTAGACTCTCTTAAGATCAAAGAATCACTAAATCCCAGGGCTAGCCACCACTCCAAGAGGTTATCCAGTGCAGACCTCTGTAATCACTGCCTATAGAAGAGAGACCATCTACTGCAGCCATAACAGATTACCTGTCAAATTTCTAAAGTCTTCCAGAAAAAGAAGCAACACAATTTTCCATCGCAACTTAAAAAAAAAAAAAAATCTCTTAAACATCATGAGTGAAACGCTGTTTTTCTTTCTGGGCTTTCTTACATGCAAGGTTCCCAGCCGCAATATGCAAAGTTATCTTTCTCTCCCTATGACAACACCTGTGAGGGGAACCTGGCCCCTAAACCCACCTGCATTTTCCCTCTTTGCATTAGAAGGAAAGGCTGCTCTCTTCCCACGCTGGCTAAAAGCCTTCAGGGTGCCCTAGGTAAGGGGCAAGAAGCAAGGGGTCGCTCTTTACCTTTGCAGATACCAAACTCGTCACCAAATTCATCCTCCTCACTGTGAAACTGACACCTCAGCCCGGGGCCACACTTCACGCCATCCATGCCCGAGACTGTGCGGTAGCAGGTTTCTCCCAGCTCCGCGGCGCACACTCGGCAGCAGCCGCAGTCGTCTAGCACGGTCCTCTTACAGTGCAGGCTGCTTTTGCACTCGCTACTGTCACAGCGCTCGGGACAGTCCACCGCGTACTTGAGGCTCCAGGCCCCCGCCAGGTGCGCGGGGAGCAGCAGCGTGGCCAGCAGCAGGAGGCACTTCATGTTTCCCGCGGCTCGGGCTCCGCTTCCCGCGGCGGGGTCTCTCTGCTGGCGGGAAGCCGCCGTCCAAAGTGGTAGCTGAGCGTCTGCCTACACGTTTATGGTTTTATACACTGGGTTGCCCGCATGCTTCCCCGTCATCAATTTCCTCAACCCAGCAGCAGCGCTGTCCTCCGGGCAGGCTCTCTTGTTTTAGTTTATGAAATCCAGGATGAAGGCTGGATTAACACGCTGCTGCCATCCAGGAATTGAAAAGCCTGAGCTGATGTCATCTGTTATGTTTAGATGGTTGTTTTGCATGAGGACTGAAAAACTCGCTCACATCCGTCTCAAGGGCTCAAGGACGTCTGTGGAGGGGGAATAAAGAACGTTGCACACTCTCCTCCAGGACAGGAATTGTTCTGACACGGGCACATCAGTTGAGGTGTTGCTTTGTCTCCGAGCCTCTGCAGTCAGGAGGAAAATTATATCGACGTGAATCATCCGAACCGAAGAAGCTCCTTTTAAAATAAATAAATAAGCATTTGGTATTTCCCTTCAGTAAACAGCTATGAGATCATTTGGAAGAAGAAAGGGGTAGAGTGTGCCTTTTCAATACGGAGGAGAAAGAAAATATTTTGAACGGGATTTTTTTTTTTAAAGACACTCTCTTCCTCCCTCCCACTCCTCTTCAAATGTTTTTTCTAAAACAGCTCATATGACATATATCTAAGTTTATCATGGATGTAGCTGTATTTTCTAGTGAGACATGGAACTGCCACAGAGAACTTCCTTTCAGATCAATACAAAAACCACAAGAGGTAAGAGGCTGCTGGCACTGCTTCTGGTTTATTCGATGCTGGAAAAACTTAACCAGCTGGACTTCTCCTGAGTCAAGACTCACTGGGGAGAAGGCTCATCCATCACCAAGTCTGCTTGTCCAATCATTGAGCCCACTCGGAGCCCTACCCCTCACCTCCTGGCATTGATCAGAATTCTCACTAAAAACCACCAAACAAGGCAGCCAGCCCAGGGAAACAAATGAGCCAGCAGGCAAATTGGAATGTGGTCCAGGGAGGCAAGTCACAGAGAAGGGAAAACATAACCCATCAGGGAACAAGGTCTACATACTATGGAGGATCACAGGCTTAGATCCCTCCAGGAAAGACCAAGTAGTCCTCTTAGTACATTAACTGGATCAAGGCCTCATTAAGAAAGGTTTGTGGGACAGGAAAAAACAAAGTGAAAGAAGAGAGAGGAGAGTTCTTGCACCAGCTATATGTTGGATTCTAAGCTGCATCCACCTATCGAAATAGACAAAATCTCACTGTCATCTAATAAATATACCAATAAGGTTGACAGCTCTTGATTTGTCACAATGTAGTGAAAGGCAAGCCACAGATTCCTCTCAGCCTCTGCCTCCCTTTTGAGAACTGACAGTATGAAGCTAGCTGATCACTTAAGCTTTTGTCCCTTGTAGAAGATAAGGCTGAGTTCATTGGATGCAACTTGATGATCAGCCTTCGAAAGTGCAGCTGTAGGAGGATGTAGGGGACAGAGGTGCAGAGAACTGAGAACGCGGAAATGAAAGCAAGTGACTCAGCTTCCAAATTTCCCAAATTTTTCATGTCAATCCAGTTTCAAATATTTTACCTTAATCTCCCAGAAGGAAACATAGACTTGGCAAATGGCACACTGATTAATTGTTTTGATAGTGGGTAACATCCACTGAGTGCATGGTATGTGCCAAACACTGTTCTGAAGCATTTTACATGTATTAATTCACTTGATCCTCACCACAACATTATGAACTAGGTACCATTTTCATGCCCATTTTATGAGTGAGGAATCTGAGTCAGAAAGACACTAAATAATTTGTCCAAGATCCCTGTAATGTCAGAGGTTGAACTTGAACCATGTCAGTCTAATGTTAGACTCACATTGCCAATTACAACATAATCATGTTTCCATGGCCAATGGTCTTGATGGCCTTGTTCACAATTTAGGCTGATCCTGAGAAAGGGTTCTTGTTCAAACTTTGCTGAACTCTATTTTCTGAGAAGAGTGGTTAATCAAGATAGTGGTTATTAATAACACCTAAATAGTCTATTGATATAAAGCTTATGATGTATCAGATATCATGCTAAGTTCTTTATGGAAGTTGCCACCTTAACTTTCAAAGAAACCTCAAGAGCTAAGTGCTATTCTTATCACCATCTTAGAGATGTGAAAACTGAGGACTCACAGAGTTAAATAACTTGTCCAAGGTCACACAGTTAGCAAATCATAAAAACAGGACTCCAACCCTAAGGCAGACCGTCTCCAGAGACTAGAACAAATATTGTAAAGTCAAAGACACGTAGATTCCAAACAGGTGACCCAAGTGGGTGAGGTGGTAAGCTACACCAGGTGACATGTAATACGAGGAAGGGGATTTATCCACCTGCAAGCACATGCCGCCTCTAATGGGAGCAGCCAATCCCTCGGGTTGGCTGACAGCTGCCATGTAAGACTATGAGTACATTGTGCCCAATCTTCTGATTTCTTTAAAGAGAAGGTAGAATCCAGACTTTTGAATGTAATCCCTTAATTTTTAAATGTTAGCCAGTATTTCATTCAAATTAGAAAACATCATCTGTGCCTTCATTTCTTTTGGACTGGATCCAGTCTGCACACTAATTTGATCTAGCTATAAATTTTGGATTCTGTCAGAGCTGGATCCAAATCTCTACTCTGCCACTCACTCCCTAAGTATACTTAGTTTAATGTCTCTAAGCCTCCATTTCTGCATGGCACATGATAGGCTAATAATACCTTCTTAATAGGGTCAGTGTCAAGACTGATAAGTGATGGAAAGTGTCAGTCAAGTAATATGCATTCAATAAATGATGACTACTCTTCAATTTAAAAATACAGCCATCACAGAATTGGCACTGAGTTTAAAAAAAAAAAGTAAGAATCTTCTGATTTTTATAGGAATTTAAAGAAGAAACAATAAAGGCCTTTGAATGTCCAAATCCCAAGAGTTAAAAGGAAGAAGAGGAGCTCACAGGAAACCACCTTCTGCATTTCTCAAAACTGGTAATACTTGGGGCTTCCCTGGTGGCTCAGAGGTTAAAGCGTCTGCCTCTAATGTGGGAGACGTGGGTTCAATCCCTGGGTCAGGAAGATCCCCTGGAGAAGGAAATGGCAACCCAATCCAGTAGTCTTGCCTGGAAAATCCCATGGGTGGAGAAGCCTGGTGGGCTACAGTCCACAGGGTCGCCAAAGAGTCAGATACGACTGAGTGACTTAACTTTCACTTTCACTTTAGTAAATGATAACAACAAAGAGAGAACATATCAACTGAGGATACCAAATTCACAAATAATAGCAAACTGTAACACAATACACAGAAGAGTAAAGAAAATATGCTCAATGGAGCTCACAGATGGTGAAACCAACTCAACAAGTGGTACCTAACAGCTCATTTGGGGGACTCCTTCAACTCTTTCCAAGACCCCACTAAAACTGTTGGTCCCAGCACAGTCCCTAAGGGATTTTTGTCTAGCTGTATTTTTGTTTCTCCCAACCCTGAGCTCAGATCAACCAATCTTAAGAGGAAAGCTAGCTATGACCATGAAGAGTTAGGAAATCAGAGCATGAGTTAACAAGGAGCCATCTTTAATCTGCAGGTGGGTAGAAATAAGATGAAGACAAAGCTGGTGATGTTGAGGATAGGAAGTCCACCTGGCAGGCTTGCTTTGAGGTACAACCAGCAAACTCTAACCTTATTGTGTCCGTTGGCTGTCAGTGAGGTCAGGAGGAATCACATGAGCTTTCACAGCTCTGAAAATGCAAGTTCAAGCCATGGTGGGTCAAACAGACCACCTCACAATCCAAAGGACAGCATGCGGCCTTCTGCAGTAGGGGCTGGAGACACAATAAAAACCATATAACTATTCAACTCAGTACACTGTGTGCATTTAAAAATACCATTGTGATTGTTTTCAGTTTTTAATTTAAAATTTTTTAATTGGAATATAATTTCTTTTCAATATGATGTTGGTTTCTGTCATATATCAATATGAATCAGCCACAGTTATACATGTTTCCTCTCTCTGGAATCTCCATCCTACCTCCCACCCTATCCCACCCCTCTAGGTTGTCATAGAGCACTGGATTGGAGCTCCCTGCATCATATGTGATATTATGCCAAGTAGAAAAATAGGCCTAGGTAATGTGTACTGGCATTTTGTGCTTGACATTGCACATTATAATTGCTTGTGATTATATCAAGCATCTTTTCTGGATAGCTAAAGAGAGAAAAGCTCTGAGAATATTCCAAAGCTCATGGTCAATTCCAACTTTACCATGCTTATTATTGTACATGGCACAATAATAATTCCTCACAAAATTCTTTATCAGATAAATTTGATTTAAATTGAGTTACAGGGACTTTCTGGTGGTCCACTGGTTAAGAATCTGCCTTGTAAAGAAAAAAAAAAAAAAGAATCTGCCTTGTAATGCAGGGGACATGGGCTCGATCCTCAGCTGGGAAGTAAGATCCCACATGCCACTGAGCAACTAAGCCCATGGGCCTCAACTACTGAGCCCACAACACCATGATAAAAGATCCTGCATGCAGCAACCAAGACTCAAAGCAACCAAATAAACATTTTTTCATCTAAATCGAGTTACAGAGATAAACTGGAAGATTAATATTGACATATGCACACTGAAGTGAAGAAGTGAAGTGAAGTCACTCAGTCGTGTCCGACTCTTTGTGACCCCGTGGACTGTAGCCCACCAGGCTCCTCTGTCCATGGGATTCGCCAGGCAAGAATATTGGAGTGGGTTGCCATTTCCTTCTCCAGGGGATCTTCCAAACCCAGGTCTCCTGCATCGCAGGCAGACGCTTTTATCCTCTGAGCTACCAGGGAAGCCCTAAAAATTGCATAGCTATTTAATGATTGAGGTGAGGTGAAGTCGCTCAGTCGTGTCCGACTCTTTGCGACCCCGTGGACTATCACCTACTAGGCTTCTCTGTCCATGGGATTCTCTAGGCAAGAATACTGGAGTGAGTTGCCATTTCCTTCTCCAGGGGATCTTCCTGACCCAGGGATCGAACCCAGGTCTCTAGCATTGGAGGCAGACGTTTTAACCTCTGAGCCACCTACTATATGTAAAATGGGTTTCCCTCATGGCTCAGTGGTAAGGAACCCACCTGTCAATGCAGGAGATGCAGGTTTGATCCCTGGATCAGGAAGATCCCCTGCAGAAGGAAATGGCAACCCACTCCAGTATTCTTGCCTGGAGAGTCCCATGGACAGAGGAGCCTAGTGGGCTATATAGTCCATGGGGTCACAAAAGAATCAAACACAAAGACTAAACAACAATCAAATAGATAACTAGTACGGACTTACTGTGTAGCACAAGGAACTCTACTCAGTGCTCTATAGTTGCCTATGTGGGAAAGAATTAAAAAATGAATGACTATATGTATATGAATAACTGATTCATTTTGCTATACACATGAAACTACACAGCACTGTAAATCAACTATACTCCAATAAAAACTTTTAAATTAAAAAAATTTTTTTCATAAAAATAGAATGAATTGCAAAGGTGAAAATTTTGAAGGTGAAAATTTCCAGGGAGAAAGTGGAGGTTTGTAAGTGTCTGAGGCTTTTTTCTAGTTTAGTTTTGGTTTTGGTTTTTGGTATCATCTGAGAGTTTTGCTGCTTTGACACCAGCTGATGGCAATTTTGCATGTGTCTGTGGTGAGATCTAGCATATGATTAGAGTTTATACTTAATAAATATGCAAACATATACAGTTGTTTCCCAGAACCATTTTCAGAGAGCAGTAAGTTAAATATGGCCCCACCATGTTCCCCAGGGGAAGCAAAGTAAGACCAGGTTGTTGGACAGGGTGGAATGAAGTAGAGATGGCAGAAGCAGCTGAGGGTGGAATGGGGTCTGAGGAGAGAGGTTGGTCCCATCACGTCAGCTCCAACATAGCTAACCAGCTTTGTCCTCCTGACCTGCAGCCTTGGGTCTGGGAGCACCACATTCTGGAAACAGTTCCATCACTACCAAACTATGTGACTTTAGGCAAGTCACCTTAAACTCCACATCTCTCCTTTCTACCTCAGTAATGAATTAAGAAGACCAAAAGGAGCATTGTGACTATTATTAAGATGAGTCTGAATTTCTAAAGATTTGTTTCATTCTTTTAAAATGATCTTGTCTTGGAGCAAATATTTTCCCAAAAGAAATATCTCTCCAGTTCTCCAATTTTCAATTCTTAAAAAGACAATTTTAATAGCAAAGAGGGATTTGATGTTACAGGCAATTTTTAAAAACTACACCTGCTTAGGGGAGTAAAGAAGAGTGCACTTTTTAAATTTGGCTTCCTGCCTGCAAGGGGCCCTCTGATTGGTCTTAATGAGCCAGCAGGTCAAGGCTGTAGGCAGGTGGAGGACAATCATGGTTGCTCACAGCAAATAGCCCTGCAGGAACAGCAAGTGTGGGGAAGTTTGAGAAGGTTAGCCCAGGACACCTACAGTTTCTACGGCAAACCTTGACCCTGAATCTCTGGGCACCCCTCAAAGAACTTGAACACCATATCCAGAGCTCTGATTCCAACGGAGCCCCCTGAGGAAGCAGACACAGAATCAGGTTGTTTTTCTAACCATGACCAAATCTAGAAACTTCCACTGTGGACTCAAAATGGCAGGATTTCTTTTAGAGTGAGAAAGTCTAGACATGGGGGTATGTGAGGAGCTCTCACTGCCCAGCTGCCTATGTCTTTGCCCCCCAGTTCTGGAAGGTGCTAATGTGGGGAGTCTAACAACTAGCCCTTTCTCCAGTCAGGGTTCTGAGTCTATGATCCATCTGAGGATGTCATACAGTGTCCTTCTACCTCCACATATGAACCCACAGCTAGAAGCACTGGGCACTTCCCAGATACCAGGAAAGAAGCAGTGTGAGTACCCAAAGCAGCTCTCCACTTGGAGCCAGGAGATCCCAAGTTCCAGTCTAGCTCCACCATCAGTCCAGGTGCAAGACACCAACCAGCTTCCCTGATTAACATGATGTCATTTTTTTTTTCTCAGCAAAATATAAGGGATGGAAACTCTGTTGTCTATTTCTTAAAGCAATGTGGTAAAAGATCAAAGATAATGTAGACGTGAAAACATATTGTCAACTCTAAGCTATCGGTACTGGTGTGAAACATTGTTACTTATTTATAGGATAAATTATATACCAGAAAATAAAATAAGCCTGGGGCTGTCTACCTCAGACCTCACCCCTTCCTCCATTCTCCTCACTTCTTCAAGGTGGTACCATTTTTCATTCTTTCAGTCTCATAGAATGATGGTTAAACACCCACTTTCTGGCTTTAAAGGACCCCACCACTTCTCCCTACAGCCTCACCCCATCCAGAGTGGGGTGACTAAACAGCCCACAAACAGCTCTTTTAGACCTAAAGTAGTTTTTTTTTTTAACTGCTAGTTTCCTAAATGACTAAAGAAATAGTTTAGGCATTGGAAGTCATTTACACATTAGAACTATCTGACATAAGAGAAAGTAGGTTTAAAAAGTCATGTTAGAAGTTATTGCTAAGACATTTGGAATTTTCACTAGGAATTTTAAAAACTAGAATTTCTGATTAATACAAGAGTCATAGGAAATGACTCTGCTACTTCGCTTCTCTAACAGTATGGCACTTCCTTCTTCTGACCCTAAACCGACACCTTCTATAATGTAATAAAATGTTAATAGGGCCAACCTGGCCAGACTCATCAGAATTTATCTCATGATGAAGAGCCCTAGCTGTTACATGATATATGGATATATGGGTTGAATAAATAATTGTGTATTTTATTAAAATGTAAAGGTAAGTACTGAAAAGAGAGAAACAAGAAGCATAACTTCCACACCTCTTATTTAGAATTTTGTAAGGAACTGCAATTTCAGACTCTTTTATCTAGTATAAAATTATGTTGGCTTCTTTCTTCCTAGGATGTCCTCAAGCCACACAGTGACTTTTAAGTGTCTTTCTTTCTTTTGGTCGCTAAGGAGTTCATGAAGTTTCCAAGCCTACTGTCTGAGAGCTTGGTGAAGGTGAAGGTGAAGTCGCTCAGTCGTGTCTGACTCTCTGCGACCCCATGGACTGTAGCCTACCAGGCTTCTCCGTCCATGAGATTCTCCAGGCAAGAATACTGGAGTGGTTTACCATTTCCTTCTCCAGGGGATCTTTCCAACCCAGGGATCGAACCCGGGTCTCCCACATTGGAGGCAGATGCTTTAACCTCTGAGCCACCTAAAGATACCTCAGATAGGAGCTGGTGCATCAAAGCACTGGTCCCCAGACTACCTGCATCAGAACGTCCAGGTATCTTGGCAAAATGTCACAGCCAGGCCTTCTAATTTCATAGGTCTAGGGTAAGCCTAGGCATAAACATTTTTAACAAGTAAGCCATTTGTTTCTGACAAACTAAAAAATTTGAGAAACTTCTAAACTAATGGTTTCTCCTAATTACATCCTTCCACATTAGCAGAATTATTCCTATAATATTTACTCTGGAGATATCTGACAGGAAAAACCTATCTTTGAGGGCTTGACCTATAATTTTTAACTACATTATGCACTACAAATATTTTAGTATATTTTACTAAGACACATATCACATATTAACCTGACTGAAGTTGGGATATGGCCATTTTAATGTAATTGGCATTGCTTACACATGCACATCAGAATTAGCAGAAGGAGTGCCAGTTACTTGGAAGAGATTCTCATAGACAAATAGTGAAGCTAGTTTTTAAGAAATGCTGCATTACTGATCATCTCTGTGACATGTGATTCAGAAGGACCAGATATAAATGTGGAGTCCTTTAGGAAATTTTTAACCGATTTATTGAATTTATTTTCCCTGTTATGAATGTTCAAAAGTTCTAAATGATAGAACTCTATGTCCAAATAAGCCTAAAAAGTAGTTTCAATAAGTATAAATAGAAATTCTAGTTATGCAAAAGCATTATGTCAGAGTTTAATTGGAAGGATTTTTTTCTTTATGACATAATGGCACACAATATACCAATAATAACATTTCTGAGTCAATGAAATATAGTATTTGTCTAAATAAACAGATCTGTTTTTATTTGTATTGATCCACTATCAATAGTTTACTTAGCAGAATGAATTATTTCATCAGTCTTTAATCTTCTACTAGAACCTTATGTGATGAAATTAAAGACCCAACTCTTACAAGCTGCCTGATAAGATCCTAACCTGTCCAGGTATTTTAGAGTGATATATACGTGCTGTGAAGTCCAAGTCCCACTCTCAGTTCCAAAGTATACACACACACACAGAGCTTACGTTTCTAACAGTGCCTCATGAGCCTGTGTACACACCACCACTTCCAGACAACACGCTGAGCCTCTCTCCTTTGTAAATATATTTAGGAAGTACTTACTGAATAAAACACCAAACAATGTCTTCAAGAATAAAAGGACTCCAACATATACTTTAGGCTTTCAATACTCTAAGTACCCTCAAAATCAAAATTTCAACCATCATGTGGTCTAGTCTAGGAAAGATCAAGAGTATAACAAATGGATAATTTGATGAGAAATTGACTCATGCTAATTTTTTAGTATTAATGCCTTCATTTTATAAACTTAAAATAATGGAACTTCAAATAAGGCCACGAATGATGGCCTTTTAAACACCTCATGGCCAGACACGTACTTATACTGAAAACAAGACAATGTGGGGTATCTGATCCTAGCAGGGAATATCTGATGGGCACAGTTGAAGGGACCTGAATGGAAACCAATTAGTAAAACTGTTGAAACCAGAATTGAAAGAGACACATGTACCCTAATGTTCATTGCAGCATTGTTTATAATAGCCAGGACAAGGAAACAACCTAGATGTCCATCAGCAGATGAATGGATAAGAAAGCTGTGGTACATATACACAATGGAGTATTACTCAGCCCTTAAAAAGAATAAATTTGACTCAGTTCTAATGAGATGGATGAAACTGGAGCCGATTATACAGAGGGAAGTAAGCCAGAAAGAAAAACACCAATACAGTATACTGACACATATATATGGAATTTAGAAAGATAGTAATGATGACCCTGTATGTGAGACAACAAAAGAGACACAGAGGTATAGAACAGACTTTTGGCCTCTGAGGGAGAGGGAGAGGGTGGGATGATTTGGGAGAATGACATTGAAACATGTATACTGTCATATAAGAAACGAAGCGCCAATCTATGTTCAGTACAGGATACAGGATGCTTGGGGCTCGTGCACAGGATGATCCAGAGAGATGATGTGGGGTGGGAGGTGGGAGGGGGCTTCGGCATTGGGAGATCGTGTACACCTGTGGCTGATTCATATCAATGGATGGCAAAACCAATACAGTATTGTAACACAGATTAAAGTATTTTAAAAAATAAAATCATTAAAAAAATTTTTTTTAATTAATTGCTCAAACTAAAAAAGAAAAAGAAAAATGGATGACTGTGTGGCATGCTTGCCTTGATAGCCTCTTCCTTGGTTAAAACACAGACACACACACAAACACACACACCCCATAAAGGCAACAACAGCAGCAACAAAAACAGAGGTTCACTCTGTCAAACAATCCTACATGATGAGCCTTCAAAACAGCTCACTTGCCATTGGGAAACCCACGTAAACCTGCTGCAGGGAGACAGGCTTCTCCCCAAGGAGAGGATATGCCATCAGAGCATGTCAAATTCAGTTCTGAGAGTCCAAAACTTCAGAATGGAAAGTAAAAGCTCCCCTCCACATAGAGTCATGCTGCCAGGACAAATAGCGTAAACAGGCAACCAAAGACTCTAGTAGCTGAAGAGAGGAGAAATGGGCGGAAGCAATCAAGTGACCACAGAAAACATCTCAGCCCTAAATACACTGGAGCTTAGAACTAGAGAAAGTCTGATTTACGAAGTGGTTTTGGATAAGTTACTTATTCAACTGCCAGAGACCAGAAATAAGAAACATTTGATAATTTGGAATTTTCTAATTTATTTTTAACTAAATATTTTTAAAACTTTTGTTTTTAATCTTGACCTATATACAACACTATATAGGTATTTATACTATAAGTATTTACGGTTCAGTGTTTCTCATCATAGAAAATAAAAATGACCAGATTGTCGGCAAATGTGTCCACAGTTGCCGACAATCTGGCCTGAGACTTCTCCCCCATCCACCTTTCCCCCTCTTTTCTGCTTCCATCAAAACATTTCACCCCTCACACTCAAACTCTCAGGGATGGTGCCCCTGCTGAGCTCCTCTGGGCCAGAATGGAACCCTCTCCCAACTTGGCATATCTGCTCTCCAACACAATTCTTTATATACGCATACATAAAGAATTGTATCCGGAGATCAGATATATTTAGGCTACCAGGGAAGCACTAAATATAAAGAGTTGGACACAATGCAGAGACTGAACACACACAGGCATGTGTTATTGATCTGACAGCACCAGGTCTTAGTTGCAGCACTCAGGATGTACAGCCTTCATTGCAGCAGGCGGGATCTCTAGTTGTGACATGTGAACTCTTAGCTATGGCATGTGGGATCCAGTTCCCCATCCAGTGATCGAACCCAGGCCCCCTGCATTGGGAGCTTGGAGTCCTCACCCCTGGACCACCAGGAAAGTCACCTGGTCACAATTCTTGATGTGCAGGAAGCCCACAAGTGCAGGTGAGCCAGCTCAATTTTACAGTTGTTGTCAAGATCACGACAATGCTTCCCTCAGATAGTGCACATCCGAGGGGCTCAAGAAATGACATAGGCTATGAAAAGAAATATGCAAACTTTAGGGACAGTCTCACACACACCAGCCCAGGGACACTGACTGAGACCGCCATCCCCATCCTCCAGGTCCCTCCCACCCTGCCGAGGTTTCAGGCAGCCGTGGTTGCAGGTGTGCTGGTTCGCTTCACCCTCCTCTAAAGTTAAACACTAGAAACAGCTCTGGCATTGCATCATGAGCACATTAGTGGGAGAGAGTTTATAGGATCACTCTCTGCCCTGTGCCTTCTGCCGCCTCCATTCCCTCTGGTGCCAAGCCTACTTCTCTGGTGACTCCTCGCTCCACTGTTAGGAATTAAACGGAAATGGAAGCAGTCATTTATTTCACTATATAAAGCAGTGGCTAAAAACATATGCTTTGGTGTCAAATCACTTGAATTTGGGCTTCCCTTATAGCTAAGTCAGTAAAGAATATCTATGGCTGATTCATGTTAAGGTTTGACAGAAAACAAAATTCTGTAAAGCAATTATCCTTCAATTAAAAACTAAGTTTGTTTTTTTAAAGAAAGAAAGAATCTGCCTGCAATGCAGGAGACATGGGTTCAGTCTCTAAGTCTGGAGTATCCCTTGGAGAAGGAAATGGCAACCCACTCCAGTATTCTGGCCTGGAGAATCCCATGGACAGAGAAGCCTACAGGCTAAGTCCACAGGGTCATAAGAGTCGGACATGACTTAGCGACTAAACCACCACCACTTGAATTTAAATCCTGAGTACACGACTTTTTCACAGTAAAAACTAGAGCATAGCATTTCAATCTCTAAGCCTTGACTTCCCCAGGTGCAAACACACATGAGAATACCTACTTCCTAGGGTTAAACTGACACACCCAGCCAGCACTCAGTAAAGCAGTGAGCTCTCAAAATATGTTGAGGCCTTGGGCTGGGCTCCCCCAGATGGCCCCTTCATGACCCCAAGATTTCTGGCCTCTCTGGAGCATCCAAGAGGATGTAAACAGTGTGAAAAGAAGGGATGGAGAAGATCTCCAGCAAGTTACAGAAGCTCAGGTTGTGTCTCCACCCACTAAACCCTTTGATTCTCTTTACTTATGGGGATGGGGGATATGGACGAAGCTTGATTTATACAATAAAAAGTCAATTTAAGCCCAAATTGTTAAAATGGTTTATTTTTATTAACACAATCTCATGTATGTGGAAGGAGTCTTCAGCATTGGTCCAGCGCTCTGGGGGATCTGCAAAATCCACCCTCAAGGCTGAAGGTCAAGACAGCCAGGAGTGGGCCTTATTTATAACAGTCCAACAGTTTCCAGGGCAGTGAAACCACAACAAGACTTGGAATAGGATGACTCACAGGGACTCACAGGATCAGAGAAGTCACAGAGGATCAAAGAATGGATGAGCCTTCCAGCTCACTGCCCCACTGAAACCAAATGTTGCATTTTGCAGGGCTCACTATAATCTGTTCCAACTAATTTTCAGGGATTGCATCTAGAGGAAGAGTTAGCAGGAGATTTTGTTGCTATAGCCACTTGGATCTCTGACAAAGTGGGCTTCAGCAGAACAGTAAAAAGTCGATTTCTCACAATACCCACCCCCAAACAAAATGAATGGAAGTTGAAATTGTACTGATGCAGAAGAATTAAAGACATAACTGAACAACTTGCAAAGCGATCAGAAATAAATATGGACATAACCGAGCAACTTGCAATGCACTGCAAATAAATATTACTAATTTATTCAAGGGCACTTATGTAATCATTTTGTAAAGGACACATCTATTTCCTGGTTGAATTCTTTGTCCCATGATGATGTCTGCCCACCAGCCACAGGTGAGGTGTCACAGTAATGTCACACTTCCTAGATGTAGATGAAGTGGGCAACATTCAAGATGAAGCCCACTTTGCAAAACAACATAGATGAGTACCTTGGCCTCATGACATGACATAACATGACAAAATTAAAGGAAATTTTGGCTGGAGAGTTGGGGGACTGGGGGAACTCTCCAAATCTCCTGTGGGAACCTTGGTGCCACCCATACCACTCTATTCATTCCTGCCTCAGTTTCTTGTAAACAAAGACAGCTGGCAAAGCTGTACACACAGACCTGATCTTACAGAGCAGAGTTCACTGGGGAGATGGAAACGGTCTCTCCATGACCCATCCTAGAGCCGTGCACCGAGAGCCAAACAGAGTTAGACTTTGGGTCCCATGATTGGGAGGCCCCAGCTCTTTACCTGATGTAATCAGAGACTGGATGCAAGAGTGACATGGCATGTCAATACCTTAGCTCTGTCCCACCAGCTGGGCATTCATACTGAGGGAGAGGCTCGTCTTTCCTGACATGATGGGGGCTTTGGGCTTGGGAATACCACAAGCTAGCTGCAGAACTCCCCTCCCAGCATTCGTGACTGAGGAAGAACTAGCCCATCTCCTGGCACAATTAGAGGCTGACTGGGGCTGGTTGCCGAAAGCGCTGGCGCACCAGGTTTCCGTGGAGAGAGGCCACCTCTTTCCTGGGGAGGACAGGCTGCTCACCTGTAACAAATGATCTCTTACCTCTAGCAGGTGTACGCCACTTTATTCAGCACGTGCCTACTACACATGCTGCCCACCTGGGCCCTGTCTATGGCCAAAGAAAGAGTTCAAATGTCCCTTAAGATTCAAAGGACAGATTTCTGGGTACTGTGTGGCTTTTTCTTTCAAGGAGCAAGCATCTTTTAATTTCATGGCTGCAGTCACCATCTGCAGTGATTTTGGAGCCCAAGAAATAAAGGGTCTCATTGCTTCCATTGTTTCCCCATCAGTTTGCCATGAAGTGATGGGACCAGATGCCATGATCTTCATTTTTTGAATGTTGAGTTTTAAGCCAGCTTTTTCACTCTCCTCTTTCACTTTCATCAAGAGTCTCTTTAGTTCCTCTTCACTTTCTGCCATAAGGGTGGTGTCATCTGCATATCTGGGGTGATTGATATTTCTCCCAGCAACCTTGATTTCAGCTTGTGCTTCATCCAGCCCAGCATTTCACATGATGTACTCTGCAAATAAGTTAAATAAGCAGGGTGACAATATACAGCCTTGATGTACTCCTTTCCTGATTTGGAACCAGTCTGTTGTTCCATGTCTGGTTCAAACTGTTGCTTCTTGACCTGCATCCAGATGTCTCGGGAGGCAGGTCAGGTGGTCTGGTATTCCCATCTGTTTAAGAATTTTCCAGTTTGTTGTGATCCACACAGTCAAAGGCTTTAGAATAGTCAATGAAGCCAAAGTAGATGTTTTTCTGCTTGACATCCAGCTCGCACGCCACATACGTGGAGAACGAGCTTAAGAATCCACTACGATGGGAAACATTTCTTTCTTAAAAACAAACAAACAAACAAACTCTTCCTCCTGTTATTGGTAGTACTGAATGTTAGATTTTTTTTTCCCCATAGGGTCAAAAGGTACCTAAGTATATGATTGTAAGTGGAAAATAGGGAACAGAAATCAGATATTGGCTGTTTTTCCATTTTCATTTGTGTGTGAATTTTTAAAATAAATGTGGGGATATAAAGCATTAATGAAAGTCAAAATGTTTCAGTGAGCAAGTTTCAGCAGTTCAACTTTATAACAATTATAAATAAACCTGTTAAATTAAAAAGAAAAAAGAAAACTGAGCACCAAAGAATTGATGCTTTTGAACTGCAGTGTTGGAGAAGACTCCTGAGAGTCCCTTAGACTGCCAGGAGATCAAACCAGTCCATCCTAAAGGAAATCAGTCTTGAATATTTGTTGGAAGGACTGATGCTGAAGCTGACGCTCCAAATCTTTGGCCACCTGATACAAAAAGCTGACTCATTGGAAAAGACCCTGATGCTGGGAAAGATTGAAGGCAGGAGGAGAAAGAGATGACAGAGGATAAGATGGTTGGATGGCATCACCAACTCAATGGACATCAGGTTGAGCAAGCTCTGGAAGTTGGTGATGGACAGAGAAGCCTGGTGTGCTACAGTCCATGGGGTCATAAAGAGTCAGACACAACTGAGTGACTGAACTGAACTGATGTGATTTTCTGGGCTTCCCAGGTGGTGCTAGTGGTAAAGAACCTGCCTGCCAATTCAGGAGATATAAGAACTGTGGGTTCAGTCCTTGGGTTGGAAAGAATCCCTGGGGGAGGGCATGGCAACCCAGTCCAGTATTCTTGCCTGGAAAATCCCATAGAAAGAGAAGCCTGCTGGGCTACAGTCCATAGGATTGCACAGAATCCGACACAACTGAAGTGGTTTGTTGCCACTCAACCCACCCACTCCAGATTCAATCTCTGCTTTTTTCCTGCCCTTGCCATCACCCGGGCTCCCTTGCCCTTTGACTTCTGGTTGGGTTTGGCCTCCAGGAGACACCTACAGAGGATCACAGCAGGAGAAAGAGGCCATGGCATTTCCTCCCTCTTCCTTTCCTGCCCTGGCCTGCATCTGTGCTGGGGGCTGAATCCCACCACACCCGCAGTTCCTGTTAGGCCCCCTCTCCAGAGCTCAGCTCTTGGGCTGTTGGGAGCAGCAGCCCGCATGTCCCTCGGGGCCACTGGTCCCTTCCCCCTGCCCACGCTTCTGTGAGTCATCCCTTCACTGAAGTCTCTTCATTTGAATCACCTATGATTCAATAGTTCAGTCCTGTCTGGCGCTTTGTGACCGCAAGGACTGTAGCCTGCAAGGCTCCTCTGTCCCTGGAATTGTCCAGGCAAGAACACTGGAGTAGGTAGCCATTCCCTTCTCCAGGGGATCTTCCCCATCCAGGGATCAAACCCGGGTCTCCTGCACTGCAGTAGATTCTTTACCATCCGAACCACCAGCGAAGACCCATTGAATCACCTGAGTCAGATTCTGTTTCCTGACAGGATGTGATTGAAACCAGTATCTTTCAGCAATAACATCCTGTGATTCTAACACTTGCAGCCCAAGCACAGACTTTGAAGAAACAACATTCTGAAAGGAGTATATTATGGTACCAGAATTATGGTTTCTACTCAGGTGGGTTTTCTTCTGCCCTGTAAGTAACCCTGCCTGACTACCTCTTTGCCTCAGGACTTTATAAAAGGATCTGTCTAATTATATCAAGTTTACTAAGCACTTCCCTTTAAAAACACACACATATATAAACATATACAAATACTGAAGTATTATTCCTGGTGACAGTTCAGGTAAAAACTTTGCATTCACTAATGAATTGGATAAAACAGAAAGTTCCCATAGTAGACGTGCCTGCATTGTCCCTTGTCTCTTTACTTGCATTATCCACACGCTGATGAACCTTCTGTGTACGTTCTGTGTTGATCTTGTTTTGTGTCCAGGACTTGATTCATGGTCTATAAAGTAAATTTCAGCAGGGACCAATCCTTCATTGCTAAATTGCTATGGAGTCTTGGCTTTGCTCTGACACACTTGGCAAAATACAGGCCGCCTACTTCTCTTATTCCCTGTTTTCCCATTGGAAGAATAACTTTTATTTAATAAGTTTAAAATATAGTTCAAGATGCCAACTGTTGCCAATGGTTATTATTACTACTTTAAAACTTGAGAATGAAGAGATTTCCCCCCAGAAAATTATTTCTAAATAAAATACAGGTTTCACATATGTTGGTTTTTGACCCAGAGACATTGCATCAATTTTCCTGACCCTTTCCCTCAAGAGGTTTAGCCATTTGGATGCACACAACCTTTCTTATCGCTAGTCTCTTTTCTTTCTGAATCTCTTCTGACGCTTTTACAAAACAACATTGCAAGAAAAAACCTGAAGAATGAACAGTGAGAGGTGTTCTTGATGTCTGGGAGGGAAAGCTGACAGGTCTATTAGGAAAGTTTTCCTTCTTCCCTGAACTATAAATCATTGAAAGCTTCTCAGTTGGCACTAGAGGTAAAGAATCCACCCACCTGCCCATGAAGAATATATAAGAGACACCGGTTCGATCCCTGGGTGGGGAAGATCCCGTGGAGAAAGGAATGGCAACCCACTCCAGTATTCTTGTCTGGAGAACCCCATGGACAGAGGAGCCTGGCAGGTTACAGTCCATGGGGTGGCAAAGAATCAGACAAGACTGAAGCAACTTAGCATGCATCATCTAGAACAACTTGCCCTTTGATTTAGATCCCACAACAAGCAGCCTTGGCTTTGATTTGGGTCCATCTCTTTGCATGCAGTCAGCTGGGGCTGCAACTCACTGGGTTGAAACCTGTCACATTTTTGAGACTTCTAATACCATGAGACTTTATTCCTATATCAGGTATCTGGCAGTTAATAACACAAGGGAAGCATCACTCAGAGAAGGACCTTCTTCCCTAACAGCAGGCCACCCCTTGCCCAGCTTCCTATACCCTTAGTCCATAGTACCTGGAAATGGCTTCTGTGTGTGTGTGTGTGTGTGTGTGTGTGTGTGTGTGTGTGTGTTGCTGCGTCTGTAAACCGGAAGTCCACACTGTTCCTGTAGTCCTCGCCCTTTTTGCGTTCTTTGCTCCTTCATAGGGGTATTTAGGGGAGTAAATCACTCTCTGATTAAAGTCCAAAGTTTAGAATATTTTTCTGTCCACCTCCCACACAACCTACACAAATGCATTGGGCAGAAACACATGTGCCTTAGCACTTGTAGTGTAACAGTTCTAAACATCCCCCTGGCAGCAGCAGTTCAGGAACGCCCAGCTTCTCAATTACTCAACAATATGCAAAACACAGCACCAAAAAATTCATTCCTGGAGTAGGTGATGCCTATGTGATGTGACAAGGAATATTCTCTACCACCCCTGATAGCTCCTCATTAGAGATGCTTCCTCTGGATATTTAGAGGATTTTTTTTTTTAATTTAAGAAACATTAAAGAAAATGAGAATATACTATAACGTAGCAACATCTTAAAATATTCTTGAGCTATCAGGTATTTGTGGGTATTTGCTAACAATAAATCCTTGCAGACAAAGACTGTTAAGAGAAGTAGGAATTCTGAGAGTGGAAATGAAAGCCTCCCTGTGGTCAGTTTTACCTGCTTCAGAATATGATCTTGGCCAGTTCTGATAATTCTGGGTTTGTCAAATTTTATAAAGCATAAACTGAACTAAAAAGACATAATTTCAAACTTCATTTTGTTTATTAAGGGAGAAATGGGCAGAAGAGAGCTTTGAAACACGTTCTTTCCTGTTGACACATGTTCAAAGAATGTCTGGAGGAAATACTAAATTAAAAGACAGACTGATTCAACTATTGGCATCAAATCACTTACAATGAAATGTGGTTGCTATCTTGAATACAAGAGAAAAGAAAAAGAAACTTCCCAATGTTATAATTTTGTTGATGAAGACAATGAGCCACAGAGCAGCAACAAAACAATGAAAATCTTAATTTAGACTCCATTTTATGTAATTTTTATTTTATCATTGTAAGTCCCTTGGACTCCAAGGAAAATCAAACCAGTCAATGCAAAAAGCTGACTTGTTGGAAAAGACCCTGATGCTGAGAAAGACTGAAGGCAAAAAGAGAAGGGGGTGGAAGAGGATGAGAAGGTTAATAGCCTCACCACCTCAGTGGACATGTGTTTGAGCAAACTCCAAGAGATAGTGGAGGACAGAGGATCCAGGTGTGCTGCAGTCCATGAGGTTGCAAAGAGTCAGACAGGACTTAGCAACTGAACAATAGCAACCAGGGTTTAGGACTCCATGCTTCTTCTGCATGGGGTTGTGGGTTCAATACCTAATCTGGGAACTAAAATCCCACATGCCACTGGGTATAACCAAAAACAAATAAAACACAGTCCTTCTATCAACTGCAGGTGTCATATCTCCATAACCTTCTACTGTGGAACTACCCAACCCTACATCTAACTTCCTGTTTGCTTGCTCAGAGTCTACTTAAAGAGTTCTGCTGCACAAAATCACAGGACCCTAGTGGGCTAGCCCACCAGCTCCAAGGGTGGAGGAGCCTGGAGGGCAACAGTCAGTTCAGTCCAGTCGCTCAGTCATGTCCGACTCTTTGCGACACCATGAATCGCAGCCCTCCAGGCCTCCCTGTCCATCACCAACTCCCAAGTTCACTCAGACTCACGTCCATCGAGTCAGTGATGCCATCCAGCCATCTCATCCTTTGTCATCTCCTTCTCCTCCTGCCCCAATCCCTCCCAGCATCAAAGTCTTTTCCAATGAGTCAACTCTTCGCATGAGGTGGCCAAAGTACTGGAGTTTCAGCTTCAGCATGATTCCTTCCAAAGAAATCCCAGGGCTGATCTCCTTCAGAATAGACTGGTTGGATCTCCTTGCAGTCCAAGGGACTCTCAAGAGTCTTCTCCAACACCACACTTCAAAAGCATCAATTCTTTGGCACTCAGCCTTTTTCACAGTCCAACTCTCACATCCATACACGACCCCTGGAAAAACCATAGTCTTGACTAGATGGACCTTTGTCGGCAAAGCAATGTCTCTACTTTTCAATATGCTATCTAGGTTGGTCATAACTTTCCTTCCAAAGAATAAGCGTCTTTTAATTTTATGGCTGCAACAGTCAATGGGGCCTCAAAGAGTCTGAGGCAACTAAGCAACTGAGGACAATGACTATAATGACCTTTGTCAGCAAAGTGGTGCCTCTGTTTTTAAAAAAAAACTTTTTAAAACTTGTCATAGCTTTTTTTTTTTTAAGAGCAAGTGTCTTTTAATTTCACGGCTGCATTCACCATGCGCAGTGATTTTGGAGACCAAGAAAATAAAATCTGTCACTTCTTCCACTTTTCCCCCTTCTATTTGCCATGAAGTGATAGGAACCAATGCCGTGATCTCAGTTTTTTGAATGTTGAGTTTTAAGTCGGCTTTTCTACTCTCTTCTTTCACCCTCAACAAGAGGCTTCTTAGTTCTTTACTTTCTGTCTTTAGAGTGGTATAATCTGCATATCTGAGGTTGTTGATATTTCTCCTGGCAATCTTGACTCTAGCTTATGATTCATCCAGCCTGGTATTTCACATGTTAAATAAGTAGAGTGACAATACACAGCCTTGACATAATCTTTTCACAATTTTGAACCAGTCAGTTGTTTCATATCTGGTTCTAACTGTTGCTTCTTGACCTGCATTTAGGTTTCTCAGGTAAGATGGTCTGATATTCCCATCTCTTGAAGAATTTTCCACAATTTGTTGTGATCCACACAGTCAAAGGCTTTAGTGTAGTCAATGAAGTAGAGGCAGATGTTTTTCTGGAACTCTCTTGCTGTCTCTACGATCCAACAAATGTTGGCAATTTGATCTCTGGTTCCTGTGCTTTTCTAAACCCAGCTTGTACATCTGGAAGTTCTTGGTTCACATACTGCTGAATCCTTAAAGCCTAAAGGATTATGAGCATAACCTTACTAGCATGTAAAATGAGCACAGTTGTCTGATAGCCCCTTTGCCATGACAAGGCTGTGATCCATGAAAGGCCCTAACCAGTGCACTGCCAGGGGATACACAATAGGTGGGCTTTGTTAACATGACTATCTTATTCAGACTGGAAAGAGATCAGACATGTCCAAAAGAAAGCCAGTAGGTGTGGCTAAATTGCAAGAAGGCCAGTGACTAGAAATTCTGATGAGAATAGGACGTATGTGTTTTGGACTTTAGAGAAAAGTAAAGTGAACTAAGGAAGTTGTTCATTTGAAGGAAAGAGGATTGGCAGTTTAAGATTAAAAGAAAGAGCACAATCATTACATTGTTGTTAAAACCCATCCACTGACTTGTCAGCCAACAACGAGAATTTAGTTTAAGTAGATTATGCTTTTGCCAGTTTATATCTTCTCAGCTTAGTAGTCTTTTTATCAGTACTTGCTATAGTTTTGCCATTAGCACATCAAACTTATTGACTTGCAAAACATGAAATGTGCTATATTTTTATTCTGTAATCACCAAGATTTTTTAAAATATTATTTATAGGCTAGGCTGTTAGTGAGGAGATGTAACTAAAGCATTATTTTGTTTATACTTATACTGATTTATCCATCATCAAGTTTATTTATTATTACTCTTATCTTCTTATCTTCTTTGATGGTTCTGTAAGAGCTCATCCTATATTAAAGATACCATCTTTGGGGGAAATGTTTTGTCATATGACTTTGGATATTGCCTATGGTGGTTTTTGCTTTACCACAGTATTTTACTGACTCTAATGTATTGGTGATTTATTTTATGCTTTCCTCTCTCAAGTCTTATTTTTAACTTATCATTTCACTTAATGTTCATAATAATTTCATTTTTACTCAGCCTTTTTCACAGTCCAACTCTCACATCCATACACGACCCCTGGAAAAACCATAGTCTTGACTAGATGGACCTTTGTCGGCAAAGCAATGTCTCTACTTTTCAATATGCTATCTAGGTTGGTCATAACTTTCCTTCCAAAGAATAAGCGTCTTTTAATTTTATGGCTGCAACAGTCAATGGGGCCTCAAAGAGTCTGAGGCAACTAAGCAACTGAGGACAATGACTATAATGACCTTTGTCAGCAAAGTGGTGCCTCTGTTTTTAAAAAAAAACTTTTTAAAACTTGTCATAGCTTTTTTTTTTTTAAGAGCAAGTGTCTTTTAATTTCACGGCTGCATTCACCATGCGCAGTGATTTTGGAGACCAAGAAAATAAAATCTGTCACTTCTTCCACTTTTCCCCCTTCTATTTGCCATGAAGTGATAGGAACCAATGCCGTGATCTCAGTTTTTTGAATGTTGAGTTTTAAGTCGGCTTTTCTACTCTCTTCTTTCACCCTCAACAAGAGGCTTCTTAGTTCTTTACTTTCTGTCTTTAGAGTGGTATAATCTGCATATCTGAGGTTGTTGATATTTCTCCTGGCAATCTTGACTCTAGCTTATGATTCATCCAGCCTGGTATTTCACATGTTAAATAAGTAGAGTGACAATACACAGCCTTGACATAATCTTTTCACAATTTTGAACCAGTCAGTTGTTTCATATCTGGTTCTAACTGTTGCTTCTTGACCTGCATTTAGGTTTCTCAGGTAAGATGGTCTGATATTCCCATCTCTTGAAGAATTTTCCACAATTTGTTGTGATCCACACAGTCAAAGGCTTTAGTGTAGTCAATGAAGTAGAGGCAGATGTTTTTCTGGAACTCTCTTGCTGTCTCTACGATCCAACAAATGTTGGCAATTTGATCTCTGGTTCCTGTGCTTTTCTAAACCCAGCTTGTACATCTGGAAGTTCTTGGTTCACATACTGCTGAATCCTTAAAGCCTAAAGGATTATGAGCATAACCTTACTAGCATGTAAAATGAGCACAGTTGTCTGATAGCCCCTTTGCCATGACAAGGCTGTGATCCATGAAAGGCCCTAACCAGTGCACTGCCAGGGGATACACAATAGGTGGGCTTTGTTAACATGACTATCTTATTCAGACTGGAAAGAGATCAGACATGTCCAAAAGAAAGCCAGTAGGTGTGGCTAAATTGCAAGAAGGCCAGTGACTAGAAATTCTGATGAGAATAGGACGTATGTGTTTTGGACTTTAGAGAAAAGTAAAGTGAACTAAGGAAGTTGTTCATTTGAAGGAAAGAGGATTGGCAGTTTAAGATTAAAAGAAAGACACAATCATTACATTGTTGTTAAAACCCATCCACTGACTTGTCAGCCAACAACGAGAATTTAGTTTAAGTAGATTATGCTTTTGCCAGTTTATATCTTCTCAGCTTAGTAGTCTTTTTATCAGTACTTGCTATAGTTTTGCCATTAGCACATCAAACTTATTGACTTGCAAAACATGAAATGTGCTATATTTTTATTCTGTAATCACCAAGATTTTTTAAAATATTATTTATAGGCTAGGCTGTTAGTGAGGAGATGTAACTAAAGCATTATTTTGTTTATACTTATACTGATTTATCCATCATCAAGTTTATTTATTATTACTCTTATCTTCTTATCTTCTTTGATGGTTCTGTAAGAGCTCATCCTATATTAAAGATACCATCTTTGGGGGAAATGTTTTGTCATATGACTTTGGATATTGCCTATGGTGGTTTTTGCTTTACCACAGTATTTTACTGACTCTAATGTATTGGTGATTTATTTTATGCTTTCCTCTCTCAAGTCTTATTTTTAACTTATCATTTCACTTAATGTTCATAATAATTTCATTTTTTTCATAGAAAAATCTCTGATTCATCTAGAATTTATTTGTGATAAAGATAGGATAGATATTTAAGGATCAGTGGTTGTGGGGCAGGAGGGATGTGCGAGTATGTGTGTGTGTGTGTGTGTGTGTGTGTGTGTGTGTTGTTTGGTTAATCATTCATCTTTGGAAAAAGTATTTTTAACACACAACTGTGTGAGTTTCTACTTGAATTCACTGTCAGAGAAAATTTAAGGAATATAGAATCAATTGATTTATTGAGTTTCAGCTTAGCCACAGCATTTATTGCGTTAATGAACGAATCCCTTATTAATGAATTCGATCATCTCCACTAAAATACTTATTATTTTACCTACTTTGACTTGACTTTATGATTTGTTTAAATAACTGAATTGCTTTCAATATGATAAGAGTACTCATTTTAACAGATCTATTTCTATTATAAAAATATGAGATGTTCACATCTCATATCACAGCATCTGAGATGTTCAAATATAAATGGAAGTGTTTCCTTGTAAGGCCTCCTTTCCTCCATTGACTGCTTCCTTCTTTCCTCTACAATATTTGTTTATTTCCTTCCTTTTCCTTCCTGCTTTCACATTTCTTCTGGTCTCTGTCATCAAGTTCTTTTCCTGACATCTTTCATTTGACTGACTACATATTTTCTCCCTACAGCTTCATCCAAGTCCTCCATTCCTTTGTTCAAGACCAGTGTTCTTACAAATCTATTGCTGGAAGAGAGATCAGGGCTGCAAACCTTCCTTTGGCAGTCCTCCCTATTGAAAAGACTTTCAATATCCAGTGATATCACAGGACCACCCCATGTGGGACTTTCCCTCCCATAACCTTTCAACTCAGTGAAAATGAACATCAAAAGCCACCCTGAAGAAGAAAAGAAAAAAAAAGAGGTATCACAAAAGGGCAGCTTAAGGCCTGGAGAAAAAATTGAGATAAGGACAGTGTCTGACCAGGCAGTCAGCTCCAGGTGCACAGGGAAATCCCCATTTGCCAAATTCTCAAGCTGTTTTCATGTGGTTATTCCTTATGCCAAGATCCTGTACTCACCCACTGTACTTTCTATCCACTGCCATTATTTCAGAGTTGATTTGGAGAAGAGTAAATGAGAAAGAAGTTAAAGGACTATTACATTCCTTAACTCAATGGTGACTAGGAAACATATTTAACAAAGGAAGAAGTATGTAACATGTTCTGACTAAAGACTAAGGCAGGGAAATATGATACAAATTTACTTCTATCCTACTTTCATCACCACCATCATTCCACCAAGGGGAGAGAATAGAGCAGTTCTCTAAAGTATTTCAAATGAAGTAGCTTATGGAGAAGGCAATGGCATCCCACTCCAGTGGGATTCCATTGCCTGGAGAATCCCGTGGAAGGAGGAGCCTGGTGGGCTGCAGTCCATGCAGTCACTAAGAGTCGGACACGACTGAGGACTTCACTTTCACTTTCCCTTTCATGCATTGGAGAAGGAAATGGCAACCCACTCCAGTGTTCTTGCCTGGAGAATCCCAGGGATGAGAGAGCCGGGTGGACTGCTGTCTATGGGGTCACATAGAGTCGGACGTGACTGAAGCAACTTAGCAGCACCAGCAGCTTAGGAAAAAGACAGGACTCCATACACTCCAACCCAGCTTACCCAGTTTCTCTGCATTGAGATTAAGACCGCGGCTCCAGGTCTGAATCAAGGGATGCTTTGTTCTCTTTTGCAATTACTCTCAAGTTCATCCATTTTAAAGAATCTCATGAGAGGAATGGCTGTAATCTGAAGTAGGATTTATCTTCTTGTGACCTTCGGATATAATGTCATCATACAGCACCCCAATAGCTCTCCCTACTGCAGTTTTCAAAACTGCCACAGTTTCATCATAATTGTTAGCAGATGCATTTATCAGACTAGCTAAATCATTACTGGACAGAAACCAAGGCCCAAGGGTGATGGTCATAAAGAAAGGACCCAGTAGAATTCTGCCAAATCGTCATCTTGAATGCCTGGGACAGGGGAAAATTGGATAGCCATGGGAGTCTTGGAAACCTTGGTGTTGGAAAACTTTTTGAAGGAAGCCAAAAGGGAAGAGATGGGAAGGGCTTTAAAGAAACCTGCTTTGCAGTTGTGTCTACAGAGCAGTACTCAAACTACCCAGGGGGAAGACCAGGTGTGTTTTGGAATTTTGTTTGATGATTTGTTTGGTTTTCATTTCAATTCATTGTGGACTATACAATAGAAATATGTAGAAAAATTAAAATTTTAAAAGGCATACAAAATGCATGCCCTAGTTTATGATTAGATTGGACAGATATTATAGTGCATTTCATGAAATAAAATAAATTAGTAAAGAGTCACGATAAATGGCTGTAACAACTTCTAAACTCTGACTCTCAACTTCTGTCTTCCTCTTGCCGGGATGGATACTAAACAGGTCACAGACCAGTACAGGTCTGAGGGCCATGCTTTGGGTGACAAAGCTTTAGAGGGAGTGGCTAATGAAGTGATAAAAGCCCATTGGAGAGAACCACATGTGGCCTTTGGAGTTTCCAGACAGCTGTTCTATATGAGTCTCTCAAAACATAGCAGTGTCAAAAGAGAAGAGGGATGGAGGAAAACAAAAACCCCAAGCTCAAGGGTGGACTGCTGTCTATGGGGTCACATAGAGTCGGACGTGACTGAAGCAACTTAGCAGCACCAGCAGCTTAGGAAAAAGACAGGACTCCATACACTCCAACCCAGCTTACCCAGTTTCTCTGCATTGAGATTAAGACCGCGGCTCCAGGTCTGAATCAAGGGATGCTTTGTTCTCTTTTGCAATTACTCTCAAGTTCATCCATTTTAAAGAATCTCATGAGAGGAATGGCTGTAATCTGAAGTAGGATTTATCTTCTTGTGACCTTCGGATATAATGTCATCATACAGCACCCCAATAGCTCTCCCTACTGCAGTTTTCAAAACTGCCACAGTTTCATCATAATTGTTAGCAGATGCATTTATCAGACTAGCTAAATCATTACTGGACAGAAACCAAGGCCCAAGGGTGATGGTCATAAAGAAAGGACCCAGTAGAATTCTGCCAAATCGTCATCTTGAATGCCTGGGACAGGGGAAAATTGGATAGCCATGGGAGTCTTGGAAACCTTGGTGTTGGAAAACTTTTTGAAGGAAGCCAAAAGGGAAGAGATGGGAAGGGCTTTAAAGAAACCTGCTTTGCAGTTGTGTCTACAGAGCAGTACTCAAACTACCCAGGGGGAAGACCAGGTGTGTTTTGGAATTTTGTTTGATGATTTGTTTGGTTTTCATTTCAATTCATTGTGGACTATACAATAGAAATATGTAGAAAAATTAAAATTTTAAAAGGCATACAAAATGCATGCCCTAGTTTATGATTAGATTGGACAGATATTATAGTGCATTTCATGAAATAAAATAAATTAGTAAAGAGTCACGATAAATGGCTGTAACAACTTCTAAACTCTGACTCTCAACTTCTGTCTTCCTCTTGCCGGGATGGATACTAAACAGGTCACAGACCAGTACAGGTCTGAGGGCCATGCTTTGGGTGACAAAGCTTTAGAGGGAGTGGCTAATGAAGTATAAAAGCCCATTGGAGAGAACCACATGTGGCCTTTGGAGTTTCCAGACAGCTGTTCTATATGAGTCTCTCAAAACATAGCAGTGTCAAAAGAGAAGAGGGATGGAGGAAAACAAAAACCCCAAGCTCAAAATCAGCATCCCTAAGAGCAGCTAATAAGGACAGCTGAACACAACACAGCGAAGAAGCTCAGTGCCCCCAGCCCGTGAACTAACCCAGCACAGAGCGCTGCCTCGCACTTGCTCAGCCCAGCACAGCTGCTGCAAAATCCATCCAAAGCAAACACGGCTCTCCCCGTAGCAGACTCAACAGAACAAAAACCAACACCCAGAAATAAATTAGCTCTCAAAGCTCATCATGTTACACAGCCCACTGTTCTCAGATCCAGGATCCTGAATGTTATAATAAATGATACCATTGACCCACACATCGGTCTAAAGCCCAAACCAAGTAACTCTTGACTATAAACCGACATGATCTCAGAATTTTCCTGGTCAGCTACAAGAGTTATGAGACTGTCCTCCCAATTAAATTAAACCTCACCATGTCTAATTGCAGTGTATACAGCTAAATCCTTTTTCCCTTTGCATAGCCAGCTTGCCTCTTAGAGCATCTAAGCCACAGAACTTCTCAAAGCCCAGCAGGCATGTGGTCAGGTTAAAAGCCACACACAGCCTTGGAGCCAGCACCTAAGGGTTTAAGAACAAACTCTGCCACCTGCTAGCTTGGTACTTTCCATCAAGTCTTTATCAACAAAGCAAGACTAAAATCAGCCACTTTTCCTGGAAACTGAGTTGAAAATGCCTACCAATTTGTAAAAATGTATGTGGATGCTAGTCCTTGCTACACAGAAATAAGCAGCTGAGAGATGTTTTTAACCATGCCCCGCTCCGCCAGAAATGAAGGAATAAAGCTTTGTCTTTTGCACACTTCATTTCTTCCTCATAGTTAAATCACTTCCACATGTCACACATGATCTTGCTTAAGTTCCCAACATCACTGTGATAGAGTGAAGAGCTGGCATCATCACGTCCACTCCACTGCTTGCAAAAGTGGCAAAAAAATGAGGGCTCCATCGAGGCACACCAACAGTGACAAAGATGACTTGAAAGGTAACAGGAGCTTATGGCTGTTTGCTTTATTAAGTTTGTGGCTTTTCTTAATCTGGCTTCTCATCAGGTCTATGAGACAGGAAGTCACCACTCTGCATTGGGTTTGTTCATTCTTCTTATTTACTCTGCTGAAGAGCTTTACTGTTGCTGCATCCTAATAAAGTACAAACAGGATATTTCTCATATTTTGTGCTCTGGTGGTATATTTATTAATATACAACTTATTTTAGATCAGGCAATTGATTTGATCCAGCGTGTATGCTGTGTAACTTTAGGCAAATTACTTAACCTCTCTTGAGTCAATTTCTTTCATTGTAACACAGATATAACAGTTTGTCTTGCCTTCCACACAGACATAAGACATAAAAACATATAAATGATCATGTAAAGAGAATTTTAGGAAGATTTAAGACATTTGTTAAATTTAATGTAGAATATGCAAGTATAATAGTTATTAGTGTTATTCTTACTATCTTGCTAGAAAACAATTCAGTAGGAGTCTTTTGCAATCTGGCAAGAATAATAGCTCTGGATTTCAATTTATTTTCGTAAAAAAAAATAAAAGATAGGATGCAAATATTTTAGAAGGAAGAAAATAAGATCTGCTAATTAAAGATTAATTTTGGTCAGTATTTTTAGAAAGTGCTTGGGGTCTTGTGCGGTGCCTGATTGGTCTGTCTGTATTCATTTAATAACATCTGCCTTAGTGATCAACACCCAGCACAGACAGAATCTCATAGAAGCTTAAGGCTAATATCTTTTGTAGAAAAGGAGAAAGTACTATAGAAAGGCTGGCAATGCATTTCATCTATTCCCGGGGAGAGTGACAAAGTGCAGTCCTTGATTTTGAAAAGACATTATTATTAAGATCCTGGATAAACACATGGTCATTTTTAATTAAAAATGAGTAAAATAAAGACTCAGAATTTTAAAATATGTTGCCAATGTTCCCCTTTAATAACATTATGAAATCTCCCAAAAATGTAACTAAAATTTAACCAAATTTGGTTACATTTAGAGAAAATGGCATGTCTAGGAATAAGCTTGCTACAAAACATATGGGTTTCTCTGGATGATATTCAGGCTTTAGCTAAGACTTATTGTAAGGCAACCATGATCTGTGCAAGGTTCCATGTCTCTCTATGTAATAAATCTATGTCCAAATGAAAAATAGAAACTAAATATGATAGGCACCATTTTCTGCCAGGAAAAATAGTAAGTATTACTTTAGAGCAATGAACATCTTTGAACTCTGTCTGCGACTTCATTGAGTTCTTATGGTTTGATAATTTTTATTCTCTCACCATTTATAACCTGAGTACTTATACAGATACTGAAAATGGTTAACTCTGGAAATGAGTTCTTTATGGCACACACACCTTGTTTCAAAAAGTCCTAAAAGTATAATTCTGAAACTCCCCAAACTGATACATACCTTTAACACTAGGTGTGAAAAATTTTACCTCCAAAACACTTGTGGTGAGAAGGTTAAATTTGCAAAATCAAAACTCAGCCTTCAGACTCTTCTTCCTTCGCCAATACAGTCAGAACATTTCGTCTGGGCTTCTTAAATCTAAGCCACTAACATGACTAAGTTTTCTTCTTTTTTTCTATGTTTCCTGCTAGCCGGGACTTACATGACTCCAGAGTGTAAGTATCTCCTATACCTACCACCTGTCAGCATTCAATGAGTTTCTAGTGATTATGTTATCACATTATAAATGAAAATAATGTTTACATCCATGTAGATCCCAATAAACTATAATGTAGCATGCAATTGTTCATCAGTAAAATTATAATCACTATTAGGTGACTGAAAGATTTTTTTTAATGTTAGAAAATGACATAATGACTGTCAAAAGAATTAAGAGAAATAATCCACTTAGATCTCTTCCATTAACTCTTGGTTTTCTTTGGCAGGTTTCAACATGGAGATTATCGGAGGGACAGAGGTGTCCCCTCACTCCAGGCCATTTATGGCGTCCCTGCAGTATGGCGGCGACCACATCTGCGGGGGAGTGCTGATCCATCCTCAGTGGGTGCTCACAGCAGCCCACTGCCACTTCTGGTGAGTATTACTCGCTATGTTGCCTCAAGTTGCCTAGAAAAGCAGCTCTCCTCTCCCGGGAGAAAATTCGATCCACCCTTGTGCGTGCTAAGTCACTTCAGTCACGTCCAACTCTTTGTGATCCCATGGACTGTAGCCTGCCAGACTTCTCTGACCATGGGATTCTCCAGGCAAGAATACTGGAGTGGGTTGGCATTTCCTCCTCCAGGGAATCTTCCTGACCCAGGGATCAAACCTGCCCTCTTACATATCCTGCATTGGCGGGAGGGTTCTTTACCGCTAGCAACACCTTGATTTACCCTTAGCTTCTGTGATAACTGACCAATTGGTGGAGCCGATTTTTACCGTCTCACACATTCTCGATTCTGCCCAAAGTTCTACTTTTCTGGGAGATCTAGACAACCTAATAGACAAATTCCAGTCTTTCATGTAATGCCGAGGAACACAGCAATAGTTATAACTGAAACAGCAATGTTCCTGACCTTGTTAGGGGAAATCAGACATCCTGACTTTGCATCCTATTTTAAAAATGGGTTATAATAACTGTAGTACATAACTGCTTCATGGGGTTTTGAGAATTAAATATTATCTATTTAAATATTTTAAAATACTTAACAGATAAGTTGCAATAGATTGGCTTTGCTTATAGACTTTTAGATCCTTACCTTAACTCCCCTGCTCAAGGCCTACCCCAGAGGCCTGAGTTCACAATTTAGGAATCATAGCGATAAGGGGCAACAGTCTCCCTATGTGAAAAAAAAAAAAAAAAGAAAAAGTCTAGATGATTTATACAGAAAAAGAGGAGGTGAGTATTTTTCTGGGATACCTAAAATGAAAGTATTTGTAGAGACAGACTATAACCTCCCACTCTAGGATTCTCTTGCTGTTGTTCAGTAGCTAAGTTGTGTCCCACTCTTTGCAACCCCATGGAATGCAGCACTCCAGGCTTCTCTGTGCTTCGGAGTTTGCTCAAATTCATATCCATTGAGTCAGTGATGCTGTCTAATCATCACATCCTCTGCTGCCCCTTTCTCCTCTTGCCTTCAAACTTCCCCAGCATCAGGGTCTTTTCCAGTGAGTCAGGTCTTCACATCACACCAAAGTATTGGGAGCTTCAGCTTCAGCGTCAGTCCCTCCCATAAATATACAGGGTTCATTTCCTGTAGAATTGACTGGTTTGATCTCCTTGCAGTCCAAGGGACTGTCCAGAGTCTTCTTACTTCAGCTAAATATATCCAAAACCCTTCCTGGGATGCTGCAACATCACCAAAGAAAAGCAATAGAAAACACATTGGTGTTGGTTGTTTTATTTGCTTGTTTTGGTTTGGGGGAGTTGTTTTTTGTTTGTATATTTCTTCTTTATCTTTCTAGCCTGAATAAGCTAAAAAATAAGAAAAGATGAGCCTTCCCCTTTCCTTACAAACATGACAGCACTACACTTAAGAACCTCTTAGCCATAATCGCTTACTCCCTAGGCATCAGTTATATACCTAAATGAAACAACTGAACTGACCTTGCTTTCATATATTGGGGATTTTGTTTGGTTGCCTCCATTTTAATGAGACTATCTGAAGACAAACAAGAAATTTTGAAGCCTGCAAACTGTATGAACTTCTGTTTTATTTCTAAATAGCAAGCCACTGATTTCTGACTTAACATGGCTACTTCATTTAAGCGGATTCTTGCTGTCACAGAAATAACACTTGGGTCCACATCACATCTGTCCTTTTAGGGCATTTGTCCCCTGGGGACCAGTTAGGCAAAGGGTGAAATGTTCGTTCAATTTCAAATACGCACACTTCAGATATGCTTGTGGTTACACATTCAAATGAATTATCACCTCCCCAGACATAGTGCTTGATTTATTATAAATGCTGAACAAATGCTGGATAGAAAAAAGGGAAATAAATTGGAGAAGAAAGGATTTTTGGTTTTTGCTAAGCTAAAAGCACATTATGTGACATCCTTTGTAAGCCATAAAGGGCTACCCAAAGGAGAAAAGTGAGAATGTTAGTCATTCAGTCATGTCCGACTCTTTGCCACCCCATGAACTGAAGCCCACCAGGCTTCTCTGTCCATGGAATTCTCCAGGCAAGAATACTGGAGTGGATAGCCAACTACCCAAAGATAAATAGTATTATTAAGCTGAATTCTAAATTTTGTCAAATGAACTTGATTCAGTAAAAATACATTTACAAATTGAAAAATAGGGGGAAAAGAATCTTGGAATTAAAAAAAAAATTGCTAAATATTGTTTTAAATGGCTGGAGTTTAAAAGAACTCCAGAATATGTGGCTCAGATTTCCTCTACAGGACACTTGGGTGTAAAAATGTAGGCATATTGGTGCTTGGAAAAATATTAAACTTTATGAAATCCAAAATATTTATGAAATAGTTCAATGGTGGCTTCCCACAAATGTACTCCCAAGTATCCTGTGGGAATAGCTTAGTAATACTAGACCCCTCTCTCAGCAAAATGATGAAGGAGGCCACATCTGGGGTGTTCCCTTCTCACTACTCATCCACACTTAGTTCTTCACTTAGGCCCCTCTGTTAGTTGCCATGCTGATTATAAAAGGAAACTGGCAAAGAGAAAAAAAAAATGTCTTATAAAATCTTATTTTCAGCATTTCAATTTATCAGAAGCAAAACTCTCACCAAGTCTTGTCTATTGTCTTCCTGAATCTCTTCCAGTGCCTTCTCCCACTGAACACTTGCCCCATCATGTCACCTGCTTAGTGAAAGTCAATCTGACTGTTTGCGACCCCATGGACCCCACTATAGTCCATGGAATTCTCCAGGCCAGAATACTGGAATGGGTAGCCTTTCCCTTCTCCAGGGGATCTTCCCAACCCAGAGATTAAACCCAGGTCTCCCACATTGTGGGTGGATTCTTTGCCAGCTTAGCCACAAGGGAAGCCACGTCACCTGCTTAGCCAGCAAGTATTATAGATAGAACCCCACCTCCACCCCTTCCACATGCCCTTATCC
>SJYC01099025.1:0-46496 GCA_006408675.1 Madoqua kirkii | reverse complement strand
AAAAAAAAAAAAAAAGAAAAAGTCTAGATGATTTATACAGAAAAAGAGGAGGTGAGTATTTTTCTGGGATACCTAAAATGAAAGTATTTGTAGAGACAGACTATAACCTCCCACTCTAGGATTCTCTTGCTGTTGTTCAGTAGCTAAGTTGTGTCCCACTCTTTGCAACCCCATGGAATGCAGCACTCCAGGCTTCTCTGTGCTTCGGAGTTTGCTCAAATTCATATCCATTGAGTCAGTGATGCTGTCTAATCATCACATCCTCTGCTGCCCCTTTCTCCTCTTGCCTTCAAACTTCCCCAGCATCAGGGTCTTTTCCAGTGAGTCAGGTCTTCACATCACACCAAAGTATTGGGAGCTTCAGCTTCAGCGTCAGTCCCTCCCATAAATATACAGGGTTCATTTCCTGTAGAATTGACTGGTTTGATCTCCTTGCAGTCCAAGGGACTGTCCAGAGTCTTCTTACTTCAGCTAAATATATCCAAAACCCTTCCTGGGATGCTGCAAACATCACCAAAGAAAAGCAATAGAAAACACATTGGTGTTGGTTGTTTTATTTGCTTGTTTTGGTTTGGGGGAGTTGTTTTTTGTTTGTATATTTCTTCTTTATCTTTCTAGCCTGAATAAGCTAAAAAATAAGAAAAGATGAGCCTTCCCCTTTCCTTACAAACATGACAGCACTACACTTAAGAACCTCTTAGCCATAATCGCTTACTCCCTAGGCATCAGTTATATACCTAAATGAAACAACTGAACTGACCTTGCTTTCATATATTGGGGATTTTGTTTGGTTGCCTCCATTTTAATGAGACTATCTGAAGACAAACAAGAAATTTTGAAGCCTGCAAACTGTATGAACTTCTGTTTTATTTCTAAATAGCAAGCCACTGATTTCTGACTTAACATGGCTACTTCATTTAAGCGGATTCTTGCTGTCACAGAAATAACACTTGGGTCCACATCACATCTGTCCTTTTAGGGCATTTGTCCCCTGGGGACCAGTTAGGCAAAGGGTGAAATGTTCGTTCAATTTCAAATACGCACACTTCAGATATGCTTGTGGTTACACATTCAAATGAATTATCACCTCCCCAGACATAGTGCTTGATTTATTATAAATGCTGAACAAATGCTGGATAGAAAAAAGGGAAATAAATTGGAGAAGAAAGGATTTTTGGTTTTTGCTAAGCTAAAAGCACATTATGTGACATCCTTTGTAAGCCATAAAGGGCTACCCAAAGGAGAAAAGTGAGAATGTTAGTCATTCAGTCATGTCCGACTCTTTGCCACCCCATGAACTGAAGCCCACCAGGCTTCTCTGTCCATGGAATTCTCCAGGCAAGAATACTGGAGTGGATAGCCAACTACCCAAAGATAAATAGTATTATTAAGCTGAATTCTAAATTTTGTCAAATGAACTTGATTCAGTAAAAATACATTTACAAATTGAAAAATAGGGGGAAAAGAATCTTGGAATTAAAAAAAAAATTGCTAAATATTGTTTTAAATGGCTGGAGTTTAAAAGAACTCCAGAATATGTGGCTCAGATTTCCTCTACAGGACACTTGGGTGTAAAAATGTAGGCATATTGGTGCTTGGAAAAATATTAAACTTTATGAAATCCAAAATATTTATGAAATAGTTCAATGGTGGCTTCCCACAAATGTACTCCCAAGTATCCTGTGGGAATAGCTTAGTAATACTAGACCCCTCTCTCAGCAAAATGATGAAGGAGGCCACATCTGGGGTGTTCCCTTCTCACTACTCATCCACACTTAGTTCTTCACTTAGGCCCCTCTGTTAGTTGCCATGCTGATTATAAAAGGAAACTGGCAAAGAGAAAAAAAAAATGTCTTATAAAATCTTATTTTCAGCATTTCAATTTATCAGAAGCAAAACTCTCACCAAGTCTTGTCTATTGTCTTCCTGAATCTCTTCCAGTGCCTTCTCCCACTGAACACTTGCCCCATCATGTCACCTGCTTAGTGAAAGTCAATCTGACTGTTTGCGACCCCATGGACCCCACTATAGTCCATGGAATTCTCCAGGCCAGAATACTGGAATGGGTAGCCTTTCCCTTCTCCAGGGGATCTTCCCAACCCAGAGATTAAACCCAGGTCTCCCACATTGTGGGTGGATTCTTTGCCAGCTTAGCCACAAGGGAAGCCACGTCACCTGCTTAGCCAGCAAGTATTATAGATAGAACCCCACCTCCACCCCTTCCACATGCCCTTATCCCATTGCAAATCTCTCAAGGCTCCTATAGTAGAATGGTTACAAATTCAGACCTTGGGCTCAAACCAACAGAGCTTTAATCTTGCTTTCACTGCATCCTGGTGAAGGTGAAGTCGCTCTGTCGTGTCCGACTCTTGGAGACCCTGTGGCCTGTAACCTACTAGGCTTCTCCGTCCATGGCAAGAATAGTGGAGTGGATTGCCATTTCCTTCTCCAGGGGTCTTCCCAACCCAGGTATCAAACCCAGGTCTCCCACATTGGAGGCAGATGCTTTAACCTCTGAGCCACCAGCCTCCACTTAGTATCAGTGGGACTTTCTCAAGTTTGTTAATGTATCTGATCATTAATTTCCTCATCTGAAAAATGAGGATGACCATCATACCTCCCTCACTGTGCTATGGTGAGGTTTAAATGAGAGAAGATAAGTAAAATGCTTAGCACAAAACCTGACACACTAAAATAATTTAATAAATGTTGTCTAATGTTATAATGTTATACTGGACATGAATCTGAGCAAACTCCAGGAGACAGTGGAGGACAGAGGAACCTGGTGTGCTTCAGTCCATGAATGAGGTCGCAGAGTTGGACATGTCTTAGCAACTGAACAACAATGATATATTAATATCTGTGTATTTGCACCTTCCATGGCAATTACTCAGGAACAAATTTCATGATCCAGTCATGTTGATGGAATAAAACCATAATAGCCCATCTCTGACAGCCTGGTCATTCCCTCCTCTCTTTTGCAAAAGATCTCAAAAAAATAGGAAACCTACATTCACTATCACACCCAGAGGAATGGGTCTAAGCAGAAACACTGCTCAGTGCCAAGGCAGACTGGCAGAGGAAGTAAGAGGCTTGAAGGGACTTGGCATGAGCTTATAAAGTTGCCATGCAGCCAAAACCTCCAGATGATTCTGAAGCTGGTCTTTGGACCACCCATAGGGAAACACTGTGCTGTACAAATGGATCCTGGTATTGTTGCTTCTCCTCCATGGGAATTTAAACCTGAATTTAGCTAAGGAGGTGGGATTCTGGGACTCAGGTAATTCCAGGTATCCTGTGGGCAGAAAATATTGACCCTTGTAGTACAGATTACAGTTGAACTGTATCTAGAAATGGAAAATTCAAAAAACTTTCGTGGTCTGCTTGGGTTGTTTTTGGTATTCACATGTCCCAGTGGAGACAAAAAGTAAACAAAATACTTCAAAGTCATTAACGGATCAAGGACATTGGTAAAAGATGAAGGAAAACCAGACATTTTTTTCTGCACCCTTTCCCTAGTCAGAATTCATCTTCCACATCCCACATTCATATCTCCCTGCCTTTCCGTGTTAGTTATTTATGTACATACCTGTCTTTTCTATTTAATCAGTAGCCCCAGGGATTTTATATTATCCTTCTCCTCCACAGCTTTGGATTTAGCAGGTACACTGAATTTGAGTTTGAATCAATCCTAGGAAATCCAATCCACATCCTTTGAGAATTTCATCCCCATCCTGATTTTGCAACAGGCCAATTTTTCAACAAATAGAGCTGAAATTCCCAAAATAAACTCTTTTGGTAGAAACCCCAAAGTGTTAATTCCCAACAGTCAGAGCCCTACCATACAAGCCCATTTAAGCACAGTCATGCACTGGTTCCCAAAACTGAAACAAATTTTCTTCCTTTTTCTATATGTTTCTGTGCTCTTTTTAATTTTTGCTAATCTTTATTCATCTATATATGTGTGTGTTTGGGCTTCCCTGGTGGCTCAGCTGATAAAGAATCCGCCTGCAATGCAGAAGACCTGGGTTCAATTCCTGAGTTGGGAAGATCCCCTGGAGGAGAGCATGGCAACCCACGCCAGTATTCTTGCCTGGAGAATCCCCATGGCAGGCTACAGTTCATGGGGTCACAAAGAGTCGGACATGACTGAGCAACTAAGCACAACACAGCACAGCATATATGTGTGTTTATCAGATATGTGTGTTTTTATTGTAATCTGCCCTAACCCTTTTCCATATGACAATGAAATAGTTACATGCAAACAAATATAATTCTTTTTTATTACCTTCCTTGTTCCAAAAAAAGGATTCGAAGATGGGTGTTTCCTGAGAACACACATAAAAATGGGACATTTTTGTAGAATGCAAGTGGTTCCAAAGTGTAGTGAAAGTGTTAGTCACTCCAGTCGTGTCTGACTCTTTGCAACCCCATGGACTGTAGACTGCCAGGCTCCTCTGTCCATGGGATTTCCCAGGCAAGAATACTGAAGTGGATTGCCATTTCCTTCTCCAGGGGATCTTCCCAACCCAGAGCTCAAACCCAGGTATCCTGCATTGCAAGCAGACTCTTTACCTTCTGAGCCACCAGGGAAGTCTGGAAACAGCTCCAAGGTGGTGTTGAAAGCTCAAAAATAATTTTCTATTTTCATAATGATGTGAATATAATTTTACTCAACATACAATAAATCAGATCAACTTTTGAAACATTGGCATACTATAATTGTATATGACTGGAGAAGGCAATGGCACCCCACTGCAGTACTCTTGCCTGGAAAATCCCATGGATGGAGGAGCCTGGTGGGCTGCAGTCCATGCGGTCGCTAAGAGTTGGTTCAGACATGACTGAGCGACTTCTGTTTCACTTTTCAGTTTCATGCTTTAGAGAAGGAAATGGCAACCCACTCCAGTGTTCTTGCCTGGAGAATCCCAGGGATGAGGGAGCCTGGTGGGCTGCCGTCTATGGGGTCGCACAGAGTTGGACACAACTGAAGTGACTTAGCAGCAGCAGCAGCAGGGATTTTAAAAAAAAAACAAAAGTATTGTTTTCATCATCTGACTCACCAGTTTTATTCTCTAAATCTCCACCATTGAATTATCTATGGCTACTAACTCTAAAGTACCTTAATTTCAGATGATTTTTCACCTAGAGGAAAGTTTTCCTTTCTTGTCTGAATCATCTTTCTAACTAAGTGGACAGAACATATGAGAATGGATCTTAATTCTCCCTATTGCCTTGAGATGAGATTTAGACATACCAGATTAGCAAGTGTAGAGTTGACTTTGTTGTTGTTTAGTCATTAAGTCATGTCCAACTCTTTGCAACCCCATGGACTGTAGCCCATCAGGCTCCTTTGTCCATGGATTTCCCAGGCAAGAATACTGGAGTGGGTTGCCATTTCCTTCTCCAGGGGATCTTCCCCACCAAGGAATCGAATCTGCATTAGAGGCAGATTCTTTACTGCTGAGCCACCAGGGAAGCCCAGAGTTGAGTTTTTTCCTTTTAATTATTAAAATATTTAATATTGGGAAGGTAAATAAACCTGAATTCGGTCATTTAGGATTTTCCTTCTTTCCCCCCACAGTACGGCACTCATTGGGGAATTGCACTGGGATGGATTTGACCCTTTATTGGGCCCATGACCTCTGTCACTCCACCTAATCCTGCACAGGTTACCTTGAAGCTGGTCCTTATTTCTGTATGTATATGCTTTCTCCACCATTTCTACTCCCCACTGGAAGATCGGGGAGTCATTCTGTGTGTCTATTATTTTGTTTTTTTTTTAGGTTTCCCAAAAGCCAATCTTCCAAAGTGGTTTTAGGAGCACACTCTCTCTCAAAGAATGAGGCCTCCAAGCAAACGTTTGCGATTAAAAAATTCATACGATTCCCAGGATTTACATTAGACCCTAAATCAAATGATATTATGCTGGTTAAGGTATGTAGCATTGTGTTCCTTCAATTTCTCCAACATTCTTATACCTCACAGTTCAGTTATTAAATCATCTAACAAAGCATTTTGTTAGCATTCTCCTTCTGTTCAGGTGATGTGTTATGACATACTCTATTAGGGCTCACTGTACTCCATTTAATGCCTTAAAAGAAAAAAGAATGTATCATAAACATGCCTGGGCTATGTTTATACAAGGAAAAACAGCTCTGATGTTCACATTTGTGGGAGGAGAACATCCCAACAGGCACAAGGATCCACAATGCAAGCTTTTTCTCCCAATGCTTTTCTCATTAGCAAGTGAAAAGTACAAGTCACTTATACAACAGAGCCAAGCAAGTGACTTCAGGGATACAGAAGTGAGTTACAACTTAGTCTAGACCATACTAAGTCCAGTCCAAGCTCAGTCTAGACCGTACTCAAGGGTCCTATCCAGCAGGAAAAGCCCAGCCCTCAAAGTCATGACCCATGGATGTTATTCCACAGAAAATCATCCAATGCAGAGCAAAGGCCAGTTGGCTTGAGACTGGGCAAAATTCCTGCTCTATGTAAGCTTCCTCCCTGAGCATCACTCAGCTCTGAAGGGAATGAAGAGCATGTTCAGAAAAGCAACAACCGCAAAGCAGCTGTGGGCTACCACCAAAGTAGATTCAAGAAAAAGGACGCCCTCAGAGTACAGAGGGACCACACATACATCGCTCGGACTAATCACAAAATACTGCTGGGGACAAACGATCATGTACTCTCTTTTCAATCTGTCAGCTTCACACGGCCGCAGTACTCAACAGCCATGTCCAAGTGCTCCGCCCAAGAGCTAAAGCTGATATTAAAGCTGGAACAAAATGCCAGGTTGTTGGCTGGGGAGCCACTGACCCAGAATGCTTAAGCCCTTCTGATACCCTGCGAGAAGTCACTGTCACTGTCATAAGTCGAAAAACGTGCAACAGCCAAGATTATTACAACCACAACCCTATTATAACTAGAACCATGCTATGTGCAGGAGACGCCAGAGGCCAGAAGGATTCCTGTCAGGTAAGAATCCCTTACTCAAACAGGCATTTCAGCGTGCCGAGCTACAGTCAAGCTCTATCCGCACACTCGCAGCAAGGTGGAGAGGCGTGGCAAACACAACATCACAGCTCCAGAAAGGTGCTCTCCAATCCTGGGCAGCCTTCCCTGTGCTTTCTCATCTGCCACTACAAATAAGCCATAGAGCTTGTGAAACACACAGTTAGCACTCATTAATGTTTGTTAATGAGGGTAATGGACTATATCTGATAACTTTTACAGGCTTCCTCTGAGGTGTACTATCCTCCTTAGAAAGCCTACCAACCCTGAGGTCACAAGTGGTGACTAGCCCTGACCCACCCCAGCTGCAAACTAACCAATACGTGCATGCACGCTCAGTCGCTTCAGTTGTGTCCTACTCTTTGCCACTTTATGGACTATAGCCCACCAGGCTCCTCTGTCCATGGGGTTCTCCAGGCAAGAATACTGGAGTGGGTTACCATGCCCTCCTCCGGGGATCTTCCCGACCCAAGGATCGAAGCCATGTCTCCTGCATCTCCTGCGCTGCAGGCAAAGTCTTTACTGCTAAGCCACAGGGTAAGTCCCCAAACTAGTTAATAGAGAGGTCTTATAAGATTCAAATGCAATAAAGCTCAAATGTGTATTCAATATTCTGTGTTTCATAAATAATGTTGACTGCTAACTGGCTAAAAGAACAACAGTCATGTTTTTCAAATTCTTTGTTTCTTGAGGCCTTAAAAAAAAAAGAAAAAGGACTTCCCTGGTGGCTCAGTAGGTAAAAAATCCTCCTGCAATGCAGATCAGGTTTAATCCCTGGGTCGGTAAGATCCCCTGGAGAAGAAAGTGGCAACCCACTCCAGTTTTCTTGCCTGGGAAATCTCATGGACAGAGAAACCTGGTGGGCTATATAGTCCATGGGGTCTTAAAGAGTCAGACACAGCTGAGTGACTAAATCACCATCATGTTAACAGGTGATGAAGGCTACCTAGCACAGATGGATTACTTTAAAAATATATATATATATTCACATCATACTATATTAAGCATTTTTAAGGGGAGGATCTGATGATCTCAAAGATCATGTGTGACTGTAATACCCCAAGACTGTCACCCTCAAATCTCTATTTTCATGGCCAACCAAACACAAAGTACTACAGTTTTCGACCTGCATGGCAGCAGAGGCAAAGGCTGCTCTTTAGATTCAAAACCCAGCTCCTTATCTGAAAGGCCAGGCTTCCTTCTCTATTACCTTGTCACTTTCCTTGACAGAACTTTTGTTACATGTTTTGTTGTCAGAGTGAGTCCTCAAGAATCTGTTCACTGGGCAAGTATTTACTAAATGCTGAGTATGTGCAGAGCCCCATGTTCATCATATGACAATGGGAAAAAAATAATAATAGAGAAGGTAGAGTGCTCACCACCAAGACATTTACTCTAATACATTGCCTTTTTCTGTCGCCTCAATAGCAACTTGATTTCAAACCCATGAGCACCAAAATGAAATTCTTAATTTAAAAAATTTCTTTTATTTCAGTGGATTATTTCAAACTTCCTTGTCTCCCCATTTCTTAATGAATAAAGCTCAACAGTCCCAGTGACTGCTAAAAGACATATACGTGTACATAGTCTTCGAGACAGGGACATGGACAAAAAGAGGCAGACAGACAAATGGACAGAACCATTGTTCTGGATGGAGACAGAGACACAGAGAACTTATACTGCTCAGGGGCTGTATCAGGCACTCTGCAGGACACAAAGAAACCAATGACCCAGATAATAATCGTTTGATGGTTATTAACAGCTGATGCTCCAAAAAGTTCAACATCTTCTTGCCAAATATCTGCCCATTTTCTTCTTTCCAGGGTGACTCTGGGGGCCCCTTGGTCTGCAAAGGTGCCTTTCATGCCTTAGTTTCTGGAGGTCGCAAATGTGGTGATGCCAAGAAACCTGGAATCTACATCCTATTAACCCGGAAATACCAGGCTTGGATCAAAAGCAACTTGGCCCCATCTCATGCAGACTAAGACTACAGATGATTTTCTTGGCTCTATCAGTTGCTTGTTTTCATTTTTGTTTCCTTAATGTGTTCTACAGGCTAACTTATCTGCACAGGTTCTTGAATGTAGTTAAACTGGAGCACAGTCAAGGTCCACTCCTGACCTGTTAGGACTGATTTTGTTGAGGAATCAAGTTCTTTTTCACATGTACCACTGATGTATTTCTTCTATGCTACTTTTATTCTGAATAAAATTTAGAAGAGTGTCTATTCGTCTTATATGGAAATAAGATTCAGGGAATGATACGCCCCCCAACTCAATCTACACCCCCACAAAGTGCAAAAAGATGACTAAAAAAGACAGTTGTGGTATCACCTTCAACCACGTTTACATTATTATTTCTGCTGTATCATTCTTAAAGCTGTATTTTTAAAATTATTGGTGGTGTTCGGTTACTAAGTCATGTCTAAAGAAACACTAAATCAAATATACCAGCTCAAGTGAAGAAAAAATTATCAAGGTTTATACAAATATTTAGATAGTGCTTATTATTTTTATGTCACATTTTCTTCCAAACAGGATTTAAAGCAACATATTAAAAAATGCAATAAAAAAATGTGAAATTATAAACAGTTTAACCTGGAAAAAAAAAAAAACAGAAATACCATCAATTTCACTTTCAAATCTTTGAAGAAAATTAAAACACTACCTCAAAAAGATATATGCACCCCATGTTCATTGCAGTCATCTCATGATGCAGAGGTATGGAATATGCCTGCCAATGCAGGAGACTCAGATCAGGAAGACCCCCTGGAGAAGGAAATGGCAACCTATCCTAGTATTCTTGCCTGGAGAATCCTATAGATTGGCGGATTCCAGTCTATGCGATTGCAAAGAGCCAGACACAATTTAGCAAGTAAACAACAACATGTTCATTGCAGAATTATTTACAATAGCCAAGATATGGAACAACTTAAATGGTTATTGATGGATGATAAAGAAATTGTGATTTATACACACACATACATACACACACACCTAATGGAATATTATTCAACCATAAAAAGTAATGAAATCTTGCCATCTTCAAAAACATAGATGGACCTTGAGGGCCTTATGCTAAATGAAATGTCAGACAGAGAAATACAAATACTAAATGACCTCTCTTATATGTGGAATCTTAAGAAAAAAGATCATAGATACAGAGAACAGACTAGTGATTGCCAGAGATGGAGGGTGAGGAGTAAGAGAAATGGGTGAGGAGGGTCAAAAGGTAAATAAATGTGATTAACTAGCTAATTAATTAAAATAAATTTGGTGAAGGAATTGAGATAAGGAGGAAATGAGAGTAAGAAAGAGAAGATGAACATAGGAATGTTGTTAATACTCAAAAGTATCACAATTTCCTCCCTACACTTTTGCTAGAAGGAGCCATATTTGGCCCTATGAGTCAATGCAAAGAGATCAATGCAATCAGTTATATGAATTACAGTATCCAAGAAATAAAATACTGTTTTTCCAGAAGCAGAGCCTCTGGTGCTGGAAACAGAACCGTCTTCCATGATCCCCTTAAGAAAGACATAGTGCCATGGTTCATATGTTTCTACCAAAGGCGTTAGGATAACCTGAGAAGATGTTTTGGAATATAGACTGTTCTGGCTCCTTACCTAGAGATTCAGATTGAACAGGGTTGAGGTGGGCCTGGAAATCTGCATTATGTAGTTGATTCTAATAAATGCTCAAATCCAAAAGCCACTGATAATAAACATCCTTAATAACATTTTACAAAAAAGAACAATAAGTCTCATGGCTTTTTTTTTTTTTTTAACAAATCCTTCAATATGAATTGACTCTTGAAGACCAAAGTGCAATTCAGCAGAGGCACTTGCGGGTCTCAGCTATCCTTGATTGTGGTGGTCCAGTGATTACAGTGATAACAATTTTTAGTTTGAATGGGTGGAAGCAGGGTATGGGAGCATAATTCAGGCTTCTCCTTCAGTGGTCAGCAGCCAAAGGATTCCTCTCGGCCTTTACATTTAATCTGGGTTTCAGAAGAGAAATAATGCTCTTTTCCATGTGACGTCATTGAGTTTTCTTACATTCATGTAGAAATAGATTATTTTATGCTTGTTTGTTGTCATGGCTTTTAGAAACATTAACCAGCACGATTTGACTATGAATACTTACAAATGGAAGCACTGTGTTAAAAAGCAATCTAATTAAAATTAAAGAACTACTTTGAGAATAAAGTAAAAAAAAAAGATTCTTTAAAAATTACATTTTAGTGTCATTTTGATTCATTGAAAGTATACTGATTATGACCTAGAAATCCAAGACTATATTTCATAAGAAAAAGAGAGCAAGGATTTACAGAAACTCTGGACTCACTGTTAAAAAAAATAATTATCTCATCTAAATTTCAAATCCATGAAACATATTGTTGTAAGTCTCTTTAATATAACAAAAGGACTGTTGAGATTTCCTCAGATTGCAGTTGGTGAGTATCCTGATAATTTGTTGCTAAAACCTGAGAGTTGTGTTTTGATTTTAGACTCCATGCTGTTCACATCCAATAGTCTAAGCAGATCAGATTGCCAGAGAGGAAGTTTCTATCAACAGCTATGGAAGGTCTGGTGACTCTGAAATTGGAAGATAAACAGTTTATTTTGACCAGCAGCTGATGACGGAGCCCACAATTGAAAAGTATCCCTCATCCTTTCAGGGAAGTAGTATTTTATTAAACATACAAAAATCTTCCCAAAATAGCCTAAAATAATATGGCACTTTAGTGTGGGGAATTCTGTCTTTGAGGGCTTATTTGATTCCATCTAGGGCCTCAAAGATAAGCTGAGAGTCTTATGGCATATATAAAATATGCTTTTAAAAAGAGGCATATTTTAAAACTGTCTTATTTAATTTTTTTTAATTCTTTAATTTAAAATTAAAAAAATTTTAAGCTGCTCAAGGGTTTTAGGGGAACATATTATGTATTGCCATTCTGAGTTATCTCACCTTCTCCTTTCTTCATGACTGTGGACAAACACATTTGCATTCCTCACAGACACAGGAGAAAGCTTCATGCTTTGTTTTATGTCTATCCAGTTTTAATAAAAAGTGACAGCACTGAAAACAATTAGGTCCAAATATAATCAATATTAATGCAGGTGAGCAATTAAACCGACATAGGACTAGGGAGCAGAGTTAGTCTCTCTCATAGTTTTTGCACAAAATTAATTCCAGCTCACCCTGAAATAATCAGAAGAATAGTACTTCAGAGCTTGATTGTTTCAGAAAGTTATCTCATTAAAGGAGAGCTGCTCTCTGTCAGCAGAGAAGGCAACGGCACCCCACTCTAGTACTCTTGCCTGGAAAATCCCATGGACGGAGGAGCCTGGTGGGCTGCCATCTATGGGGTCGCGAAGAGTCGGACACGACTGAAGCGACTTAGCAGCAGCTGTCAGGCAGGCCCCTCTTCCTCTTTGACAAAGCTCTCCATGTTGGGAAAGGACACACATGTGATGAGGGAGAAGACAGACTGTCCGACGGCAATGTGCTCAGATCTCTCAAAAAGCTTACAGTTCCACAAGATCACTGAGACACACGTGAAAGCTACCCAGGGCTTGTCTTATGAGTTCTTTGAGTACCAAGTCATTCTGGCTCGACAGCTGTGTTCCTTGAATAGTGGTCAAGATTCAGCCCTGTTTTCAGCCTTTCACACCTTGACTTCCTGTTAACTGTTTCAGTCTTTTTGCTGAGTCATACCAGCCAACTCTAGACTGACATACCCTCCTCATCACCTTTTATCGTCCACCGCAAAAGGGTTATGTTCATTTTCTGGCTTTAACAGTAAATGTCTATGTAACAGCCTATTAGGGGCAGCATATGGGGCTTTACTGAGGCATCTCCTGAGAACTTAGAGGTAAGTAGAATTCATTTGCCCTCTGAGAGTTAAATTTTAACAGAATTAAAACTGTAAATTCTATACATACTGGAGTAGAGTGGAAATACACAAATCACTCTGAAGAGACAGTGAGGTTCCCAAGTCTACAAGACAGGCTGTAATCAGTTTGAAAGTGAACATCTCTCAAGAACATCCCAATAGGAAGGAGAGGAGTACATCTGGGGATACAGAGAAGACGGAGAGATGAGTCCTTACACCTGCCTTCTGATCCCACAGCAAGCCAATCCTGCCTTTAGCCTAATTCCACTAGGCCTTCAGATGATTTATCTAATCTTTTTCTAACTCCATGCTCACCAAGCAAACTTCTGTGAGCATTTTGCTCCCTGAGACTTCTTATTGCAAAATAATAATAAACACTTTGCTTCCCTACATCTATGATTTTTTTTACCTTCAAGTTAAGAGTATTTGAATTTCTCTTTAGATTCATATCTACTTTCAGTGTGCTTTAAAAAAAATCAAGTTTCAATCCCTACAGTAATGAAGATCAACCCCGAATCTTGATAAATTTGCCAACATAATGAATCTTGACTACCCCATGAGACATTTCAACATATCTACAACCTGCCTTTCCCTCAGAGAGTACTCAGGCCATCCCTGCTCTGGCCACAGATACTCACATTTGGAGTATCTCTACATACACATTCCTACTGGTACTCTGATCATCCAGTAACCCCCAGAAAGCGTTATGGCTTTGTTTTTAACCTGTGTTTTATCTGGTTTCTTCAGTAGCAGGGCCTGCTGATTTGCTACTCAATAGCCATCTCCTTATTCCCTGATAACAAACCTCAAATTTTATTTGGAGTCACAAATGTACACAGCTAAAAGATGGTCTTTTCCAGGCTCTCTCACTGTTAGTAATGGTCCAAGAGATGTAAGTAAAAATTATTGGCTGAGAGCTTCCAGAAAGTTACTTTATTTTTTCCCATTAATTTAACTTTTTTAAATTTAAATTATTGTTGATTTATAGTGTGTGTTAGTTTCAAGTGTACAGCAAAGTGATTGAGTTATACATACACACACACACGTACATAGAACTTCTTTTTCAGACTCTTGCCCATTATAGGTTGTTACAAGACATTGAATATAGTTCCCTATGTTATACAGTGGGTTTTATTTTATGTGTAGCAGTGTATATATGATAATCCAAAGCTCCTATATTTTTCTCCACTCCTTTTCTCTCTGATAACCATAAGTCTGCTTTCTGTGTCTATGAGTCTATGTCTGGTTTGTAAATAAGTTCATTTGTGTCATTTACTTTAGCCTTCACATATAAATGTTGTCGTATGATATTTGTCTTCCCTTTTCTGACTTATTTCACTTAATATAATAATCTCTAGGTCCATCCATGTTGCTGCAAATGGCATTATTTCATTCTTTCTTATGACCAAGTAACAGTTCATGACACACACACACACGCACACACATATATATATACCTATATAGCCATCCTCTTTATCCATTTAACTGTCAGTGAACACTTAGGTTTTGTCCATGTCTTGGCTACTGTAAATAGTGCTGCTATGAATGCTGAGGTTCAGATACCTTTTGAATTAGAATTATTGTTTTTTCTGGATGCATGCCCAGGAGTAGAATTTCTCAGTCGTATGTTAACTCTCATGTTTTGAGGAAGAGTTCTTTAAAGTGGCTGCGCCAATTTACACTCCCAACGATAGTGCAGTAGGGTTCCTTTTTCTGTATACTTTCTCTAGCAGTTATTAATTATAGACTTTTTAATGATGGACATTCTGACTGGTGAGAGGTAATACCTCACTGTAGTTTTGATTTGCATTTCTCTAATAAGTAGCAGTATTGAGCATCATGTACCTGTTGGGCATCTGTATATCTTCTTTGGAGAAATGTCTGTTTATGTCTCCTGCCCATTTTAAAACTTTTTTTATATTAAGCTGTATGAGATGATTATATATTTTAGAAATTAATCCCTTGTCAGTAGCATCATTTGCAAATATTTTCTTCCATTTCTTAGGTTGTCTTTTCCTTTTGTTTTTGGTTTCCTAAACTTTTTCATCCAAAACCTGTGAAACTCAACAAAAGCAGTTCTAAGCAGGAAGTTTATAGTGATACAAGCTTACCTCAGGAAACAAGAAAAATACCAAACAACATTTGAACCCAAGAACCTGGTTCTTTGAAAGGATAAGCAAAACTAATAAACTTTTAGCCAGGAAGTTCCTTTTAAGAAAGCTGATTCAGCAGGAAGGAGTGCCCTTTTCCCCTTCCTCCTTCCTACTGCCTGGATTGTAGATATGATGACTAGAATTTCAGCAAAAATCCTGGTACCATGTGGCAAACTTGAATAGAGACCTAGTGTTAGTGACAATAAAAAGAGAGAGCCTCTATACCATTCCTGTACTCTCTGCCTGAGAACTTCCTTTACATGAAAGAAAAACATTTATATATTTAATCCACGATTATTTGGAACTTTCTCTTACATATATCTTCATGCGTGCATGCTCAGTCTTGTCCAACTCTTTGTGACCCCATGGACTACAGCCCTCTTCTGTCCATGGGATTTCCCAGGCAAGAATACTAGAGTAGGTTGCCATTTTTTCCTTCAGGGGATCTTCCCAACCCAGAGATCAAACTCATATCTCCTGCGTCTTCTGCATTGGCAGGCAGATTCTTTGCCACTGAGCCACTGAGGAAGTCCATTATATATCCATGACCAGTCCTAACAGATAAAATCAGAAACCTAAAATTTCTGTTCTTGGTATATGCTCCAAACAGTGACAAGCATATGTCTTTATGCCCTTATGCCCATATCCTCCAAACTTCCTAATGATTTTAGCCCTATTAAAATAAGAATTGATTCAGAAAAGTAACTTTTAAATCTTATAATCAATAAATCACTTCCTTCTTGTTGTTTCATCCTGTGGCTTAACATGGAAAAAAAAAAATGCCCTGACTTATTTGAAAAGATATTTTTATCTTAACCACATACTGCTGCATGGCAAACATTCTTGTTCCTACTATAAAAATAATACATGGTACCAGTAGTCTGTAACACTATTTTCTCCTTTTGTGTGTATTTTGTAAGTGGATCTTGTAGAATTGTTTTTTAAGTTCGATGAAAATAATTTTCTCTGACATTTGAGATTATTATTTATTTTATTATTTCACAACCATTTGAAACAATATAGCAGCTTTTCCATCCGAACTACAAGAGCAGCTCCACTGGAAGAATATTGGGTATAGAAAAATCATGAATATTAGCCATGTTGTAGAAAACCTAAGCAGGTTCACAGGTGGTCATACCAGCCAACGGTGCAGAGTGGCCACATTAATAACCAATCCAAATATACTTCTGAGTCCTCACTATTGAGCATTCAGAGAGATTCATTCATTCATCACACAACAAACAATTATAAAGCACCTCTATTAACTGAGCGGGCTTCCCTGATAGATCAGTTGGTAAAGAATTTGCCTGCAATGCAGGAGACCCCAGTTCGATTCCTGCGTCAGGAAGATCTGGAGGAGGGATAGGCCACCCACTCCAGTATTCTGGCCTGGAAATTTGCAAAGAGTCAGACAGGGCTGGGCGACTTTCACTATTAACTTAGCACTGTGCTGATCCCTGGAAATAGCAAGAAGAAAAGACAGTTCCTGCCATGTAGGAACTCAGGGTCTAACAAGCTAACATGAACATGCAAATAAATACGCTATGTTCCAAAAATTATTATAAAAGTAATATGGATAGAGTAGTCATAATGGCAACAGGTATCAATATAAAACACCTGTAATACAAAAATTGTTCTAAAGAAAGCTCAGTCAAGTGTGAGTCATTCAGAATCCCTGCAAGACAATTTCCTCTTAACACTCTTGTCCAGTACAGATGAGGCCTGATTCACTAGCAGTTTGTCAACGATTTCCTAAGGTAGAGGGACAGAAATATCTAAATCACCAGTTTTGTACTCCCCACGTCTGACTAGACAAAAAAAAAAAAAAAAAGACTACAGCAATTGCTGTGGTAAAAATCATGTCATTGAAAATAAAGGTGAACTCATTTGCTCTTTTTGAGAACTCAACTCTCTCAGGACCTAACCCAGCATAGAGATATCTACGACTAAGCAATGTGAGCAAACACATCTCTGGAGGAAATGGTACATTTCTCTCAGCTAGAGATGAGTCAGCTTGCTCTATGAGTCAGGAATGATTATTTATCTGCCCTTTTAGAAGCGTCAATGACCAAGGAAGGGAAGAAAAATTTGCGAATCCCAAGTTGACATAGGAATTCTAAGATGGAAGCATCATGAATTTTAGCCTTGCCTGTAACCTCTGTTCTCTTCTCTTAATTATTTCTTTTTAAACTTAACAGATGAACATTAAAACAGAAGTGAGCTAATATATTGGTTTCCATGAGCCACCGCCTTGCTTTGCCACACTGGCACACCTCATAATGTCATCTAACCACATTAACCTGCACGGAATACAGGTTTGTGTTTGTTGAACTCAGCTGTATTCAGACAAGGCCTCCATTCTCTTTTCAAATGTTCTCATCTCTAGATCTGTGCAACTAAAAGTTTTATACTTGAAATTAGCAAAAGCATATTTCAAAAATTATTTTGGATGGAAACAGTATAATCATATAAATCTTATTAGAATTTATGCTGTAGAATTTACTATACTACTAGCTCCATGAGAGCTAGGACCCATAACTGTTTTGATCACCTGTAGAGCCAGAATTTACCATAAGACCTCACATGTGGTGGTTGCTTAATAATAATTTGTAAGTATATGGGTGAGTGTGTGGATGAATGGATGGATAATAGGAAATTTTATTGTAATGATGAATGATTGAAAAATGAATGACAAATCGATAAAACTCTACTTCTAGAAGCTTTTAACAATATAATTATCATATGCTTGAAGTTATTTTTTTTAATTCTTCATAAAGGTGAGGGGTAAGAGGCAGTGAAGTAGGTGACTTAGAAAGTTCAATTATTATTTGATACTTCTGGAGCACTATGGTGAAGAAAAACTATATAAACATTGAATATTATTACTTAACTAAAATTTCAATGAGCCATCCTTTATATTAGACTTGGTAAGTTTTGTCATTACTTTGTAGGAAGGGGGAAAAAAGTTTACAAAAGCACTTAGTATGCCTGGTCTGAAAGAGATTGCTTTCACAGTTACTTGTTTTGGCCTTATCATCATTGTCTAAATACTACTTAGCTTTTAGCAATATTGAACTTTAAGGAGTAAATTATTTCATTAATTTTAATAAGATGCTTGTTCTTGTCAGTTCATTGCATAAAAGATTTAGAAATGTAATATTTTCCAAATCTGTATAAAATTATACTTTCAAAGGAGCCTGCTGAACTTGGTGTAATTATTAAAATACTAACAAGGTCAATAAGTCTGAGAATGGATACAACTTGCAAATTTTGTTAATGGTGGTATTGATGCAAGCGATGTCAGACAGTTTGCTTCCAGCCCAAATTTTATTTAGGAATTGGTCCTCAAGAAGGTTGAATTCCTGAGTTCTACAAAGAAATGGTTTATTTTGACATTTTCCCCCTTCCCAAGTGTCAGTCTATGTGGCTTGCTTATTTCAGGACGATTCTGTGATACTGTTAATTCTGAATACCTGTTCCTTACCTACCCCAGGGAGATTTCCATAGAAATACTAATAGCTACATCAGAAAAAATAGTCCCTAGGATTTCCCTGGTGGTTCACTGGTTAAGAAGCTGCCCACAGGGAACATGGTTTTCAAAACTGAGATCCCACGTGCCGCCGGGCAACTAAGTCCCCGTGTCACAGCTACTGAAGCTGGTGTCCCCCAGAGCCTGTGCTCTGCAACAAGAGGGCCATAATGAGACACGCCGCACCGCAGCTAGAGAGTAGCCCTCACTCACGGCAGCTAGAGAAAGCCCACAGGCAGCAACGAAGACCCGGCACAGCCAAAATTAAATAATTAAATAAAAGAAAAAACAGCCGTTAGATTTTGGGGTTGAAATTGTGGCTGCAGATGAAAGAATGTGGAGAGGCAGAAAGAGCAAGAGGCATGGGGAGCCCCAGCCCAATGCTGGAAGGTGCTATCCTGCTCTGGACATCCCCCAAAGCAGATCCTGAGGTGCAGATTTGAATGTGAGATATCATGATGTGTAAAAAATATATATTTGGTCACTCAAATGACCAAAGTGTATTTCTAATATCTGTTTGGTCTTCTCCATGGTTTCTGGCTCACAGATCCCCAAAGTCTTGGAATTTCCTTAGTGATAAGAGCAATGGGAGCATCTTCTGTTACAATATTTGCTCTCCTGTCTTCAGGTCTTGGGACTTCCCTCATAGCTCAGCTGGTAAAGAATCCGCCCGCAGTGCGGAAGACCTGGGTTCGATCCCTGGGTTGGGAAAAATCCCTGGAGAAATGAAAGGCTACCCTTTCCAGTATTCTGGCCTGGAGAATTTCATGCACTGTTAAGTCCATGGGGTCATACCGAGTTGGACACAACTGAGCAACTTTCACTTTCACTTCAGGTCCTGAAATTGCTTGGCAGCCACAAAGGTGAATGGGTGTCATATTATTCATAACCAGCACCTTTCCTCCATGATGGAATTTACGTTAATAAGATGACTCTTGGAAAGTACCTAAGGGCTGATGAGATGACTTTTGGGAAGTACCTAAGGATTGGGAGCTGGTTGTCAGGGGAACCTACCATGGGACTTTCAGCTCTGCCCCCTGATTTCTGGAGAGGTAAAAGGAGCTGAAAGTTGAATCAGTCACCAACAGCCAATGATTTAATCAATCATGCTTGTGTAATGAAGCCTCCATTAAAAAACTGAAAGGAGGCGACTCAAAGAGCTTCCAGGCTGGTGAAACAGAGCCCTTCCACATGCCACCATACCAGGCCCAAATTCCACAGGAACAGGAGCTTCTTTGTTCGGAACCTCGCCTTATGTATCTCTTCATCTGAACTGTGAATTCGTATCCTTTAGTATTCTTTGTATTAAAGTGACGATTCAGTTGAGTAAACATGGTTCCTGAATCCAAGACCACTCCCAGATATTAATCAAGGGAGTCATAGGAACTTCTGATTTATAGCAAGGCAGTCAAAAACACAAGTAACAACCTGGAATTTCAATTGGCATCCAAAGCAAGGGCAGTCTGATGGCACTGAGCCTTTCACCTGTGGAACCTGATGTTCTCTCTGATAGATAGACACCACCAGAATTGAGTTAAATTATAGGACACCCCAGCTGGTATCAGAACATTTCTTGGTGATATAAAAGTGAAAAAGAAAGTGAAAGTTGCTCAGTCATGTCCAGCTCTTTGCAACCCCATGGACTGTAGACTGCCAGTCTCCTCTGTCCATGGAATTCTCCAGGCCAGAATACTGGAATGGGTAGCCCTTCCCTTCTCCAGGGGATCTTCCCAACCAGGTCTCCCGCATTGCAGGCAGATTCCTTACCATCTGAGCCACCAACGAGGGAGACCTCTCCATACACACACACTGAAACTGTTACCAGAATTTCAATGCACAGGTAACCTAGTTATGAGACACACACTAAGAAACCACTAGGGTAGTAGAGGAGTGAGAATAAACAGGTAATAAAGGGTACTTTTTTATGCTGATTACCAGTAATGGCAAGGGAACTCAGTCCCATGGAGAAACTGGGAGACAGTGCAGAATACACCTGAGTTATTCCAATGTGGGGCTAGGAAGCTGGGGTATTAGCCACAAGCTCACCCACTGTCACTGGAGATGTTGGAGAGTTACTCCAGGGTCATTAATGTTTCTGCGTTTCCAGCCTGCCCTGCTCATGGGCTGAATGTACTCCCAGAGCTACAGAATAAAGCACCCTGAGACAGGGTTCAGAGTTTCTGAGAAAGCAGCCTTCAGAATACGGAAGTGACAGCCAGGGAATATGGGCACCAACAGTGTCTACTATAACTGCCTTGGAGATGTTCATCAGGTTCCTGTCAACTACAAACTGTCATTCACCAAGGGCATTTCCCAGCAACTGAACAACAACCACAAGGGCATTTGCCATCTGCCTGTGCTGCTGCAGCTGCCAACCTTCAACGCTCCCTGAAGGGAATTCAAGGTGGAAAGTAAGGCACTCTGTGCTCCAGGGAAACAGGGGGAGCAGGTTTTTAGATAGTTAGATATTTTCAGGAACTGATTTCATGGTCCCAATCTTGCATCTCCTCATACCTAGAAAAGCATTAAATCCCTTTATGTGACATCAACTCCTCAGGACTGGTAGAAAACCTTTTATAAAGTAAGTACTTGACTGCACTGAACTCCCCCTTCACCAGAATCTTACATATTGACCTGCCCCTACTGCTGCTTTTGGAACAGTTCCTCAGAGCTATCTGAGGTGCTATTTCCCAGGCTGCAGTCTTCATTTTGCCCCAAATAAAACCTAACTAGCAACTATCATGTTGTGCCAGAGAAGGCAATGGCACCCCACTCCAGAACTCTTGCCTGGAAAATCTCATGGACAGAGGACCCTGGAAGGCCGAAGTCCATGGGGTTGCTGAGGGTCAGACATGACTGAGAGACTTCACTTTCACTTTTCACTTTCATGCATTGGAGAAGGAAATGGCAACCCACTCCAGTGTTCTTGCCTGGAGAATCCCTGGGATGGGGGAGCCTGGTGGGCTGCTGTGTATGGGTCGCACAGGGTCAGACACGAATGAAGCAACTTAACAGCAGCAGCAGCACGTTGTGCATCTTTTTTGTTGACATTCCTCAATATTGTTCTTGACTGTGCTTCTTACCATAAAGGCTTGGCTAACTGACTAGCTCTCTCTTGGATGATGAGTGAATTGACAATGAGGTGTACGATGACTTATATGATTACACTTACTACTTCTAGATAAAAATTAATCATAAAACAGTCTTTAACTTCATTAACCAGGGCTGAGACTTTCAGGCACTGTATCAGCTCTAGATTGAAGAAGACTTTTAATATCCTAAGAAATAGTTCACACACTCCAAGGTAGTTTCAGCAAGCAGGCTCTATTCGAAATTAACAAGTGCCTAATGATCTTCTATGTTCTGTGCTTAGTCATTCAGTCGAGTCTGACTCTGCGACTCCATGGACTGTCGCCCACCAGGCTCTCTTGTCCATGAGGAATCTCCAGGTAAGAATATTGAAGTGGGTTGCCATGCCATCCTCCAGGGGATCATGCATCTTTTTTGTTGACATTCCTCAATATTGTTCTTGACTGTGCTTCTTACCATAAAGGCTTGGCTAACTGACTAGCTCTCTCTTGGATGATGAGTGAATTGACAATGAGGTGTACGATGACTTATATGATTACACTTACTACTTCTAGATAAAAATTAATCATAAAACAGTCTTTAACTTCATTAACCAGGGCTGAGACTTTCAGGCACTGTATCAGCTCTAGATTGAAGAAGACTTTTAATATCCTAAGAAATAGTTCACACACTCCAAGGTAGTTTCAGCAAGCAGGCTCTATTCGAAATTAACAAGTGCCTAATGATCTTCTATGTTCTGTGCTTAGTCATTCAGTCGAGTCTGACTCTGCGACTCCATGGACTGTCGCCCACCAGGCTCTCTTGTCCATGAGGAATCTCCAGGTAAGAATATTGAAGTGGGTTGCCATGCCATCCTCCAGGGGATCTTCCCAACCCAGAGATCAAACTGAGATCGAACCATTGCATGCAGATTCTTCACCCACTGAGCCACCAGGGAAGCCTGATGATCTTCTACCTAAGTCCTATTGGTCATGCCCAGTGACTGCTACTTGCATGCAGTCTTAGGTCACAGCCAGCAGCGACTGAATGGTGCCAGGCCTTGATCTAAGAGTTTTCGTTATACTGATTCATTGAGTTTTTACAATGATGCCACGATGTAGACGCTATAATTATCCTCATTTTATAGATGGTATACAGACATTGATAATTTCTATAAGGTCACACAGCTGGAAAGCAGTAGAATACGGATTCAGTTTCAGATTATCTGACACCAGGGACCACTGATTGTATAAACTCCTTCTTAGAAACACATCAAGGTACCATCCACTCCAGATGTAGTCTGGAGAAAAGGGCACAGAACTCTGGAAACCAGCAAAATGTGAGCTCTGACCCCAGCTCTGCCAGGAGCTCTGCAACCTTGACCAAGTCACTTCATCTCTCTGGGCTTTCTTTTTTTTTCATCTGCCACAAATATTTGGACTAGAAAAGCTATAAGGTTCCTAAGAACCCTAAAAACTCATGACCCAAGTTTCAAAAATGTTTCTCAACTACTAATGCCACACGGAGGTTTATGTTCTTTACTGAGCACTTGACACAATCCTACTGTTGGACTTCCCTCCCTTTCAGAGGCCACATCATTTCCAAGCCACAGCCACAGATGGCTGTTGGGTATCAGTATCAGGGACCAAATGGAAGAAGCAGAACCCTAAAGAGCAAGTCAGCAACCACACTAGGCTCCTCACCCCAGTTTCAGTTTCACAGGTTTGGCAGCCCCCGATTTCTCTTACATTAGGGGAGCACACGGAAAAAGTATCTCAGCAAATTCATTTTTCTTTTCATAATAATATTTGTTAGTATCTAAGGAAACGGGAACCAGATGACAGGTCCTAAACATGGTCAGACCAAGCCTTAATGAACTCAGAAAGTGAACCTTGTATTAAGTAGGTTGTCTCTTTTTTGTTACTAACCTTTTAGCATGAATATTTTTGCACATTTGCAAAAGCAGATAGAGTGCTGTAATGAGTCCTCATGAATCCATGATCCAACTTCAACAGTTCTCAATTTATGGTAAATGTTGTTTCATGTCTGTCCCATTCTGTTCCCCCACCTCTGAGATATTTTGAAGTAAATCCCTCTCTGTGTCATGCCACCTATAAATATTGCAATATGTGTCTTCAGAAGACAAGGTCTCTCTTTAAAGCATAACTATTATTGTGGTTTTTTAAACTTTTTAATTTGAACTTTTTAAATTTTAATATTAATTCATTAAGGTCAAATTACATCCAGTCAATGTTCAAGTGTCACCAATTGTCTAGTTTTTTAGCAGGCAACTTAGTCAAGTTAATATCCAATATCATTCATATATTGAAATTGATGAATATGCCTCTTTGGTCTCTTTGCTAAGTCGCTTCAGTCATGTCCAACTCTTTGTGACCCCATGGACTATAGCCCCCCGGCTCCTCAATCCATGGGATTCTCCAGGCAGAAATACTGGGTGGGTTGCCATTTTCTCCTCCAGGGAATCTTTCCGACCCAGGGATCGAACCAGTGTCTCACATCTCCTGCGTTGGCAGGCAGGCTCTTTACCACCAGCGCCACCTGCTCTCTTTAAACATACAGTTTTCCTACCATGATTTTTTCCCCTTGTAATTTAATTGTCGAAGAAACTGGGCCATTTTTCTGGTACAGCTTACCAGAGTGTCTCTTGATTATCACATCTCCACAGAAGATCCCCTGGAGGAGAAACTGGCAACCCACTCCAGTATTCTTGCCTGGAGAACCCTGCAGACAGAGAAGCCTGGAGGGCTACAGTGCATAGCGCCTCAAAGAGTAAAGCGCAACTGAAGCAGCTTAGCACACACAGCGTCATTTAGCATGTTCCTTTCTCTCCATCTATTTTCTGTGAATTGGTAATAAGATCTAGAGGCTTGATCAGATTGAGGTTCAGCTTCTATTTCTGTTAGGAACAAAAAGTACCTGTATTTCTCGTGGTGTTAACAGTTATTAATCATTGTCTAGATCCATTAATTCACCAGAGTGCTCCTGGCTAGTGGATCAGTCATCATTTCTAGATAAGAAAGGAATTTGTTTGTTTGCTTTAAAACACATAACCAGTTAACATCAATACTTACTATGTGAACTTAGGTACACAGGATATGTACTTAAATTCTTGCATTCATAGCTCCTTTTTCTCATGCTGAAATCCCAGTTCTCAATGATACAAAAGGACATTCACTGGCTCTTTCACAAAATATACACATAATCTGTATTTCACAAAATACACACATAATGACGATCCACCAAAAATAACATTGCTAAAAACAGTTTAAGGGTTTTTTGACTTTGTTCTGAAATGGTTTGTTAATTTTGCAGGGCTTTTTCCTAGGGTATATCTCACTAAGAATTCACGGACAAAATCTTGCATTATACAGATAGTTAAAAGTTTTTATTTGTGTGGTTATGCAACCAACTTGATACACAGGTATATTTGTTTCTCATTGCTTTCAATTATTAGAAATTAGTTTTTAAATTGAATTTTGGTTTTAGTTATATTAACATTTATATAGGTTCAAAGTCAAATCTGCAAAATAAATATTCAGAGAAGTGTAGCTTTGATCACTGTCTTATTCCTTTCCTTTCTAATAGATAAATATATTCTTATGAAAAGTTGTTGTTTATTTATCCTTCTATTTTTATATGATAGCATACTTTGCACATTTCATCCCCCTTGCTTTTCTTGAAGTTAACACAGTATTCCAAAGATTATGTCCTAGCATTATACTGAAATAGTCCTCATTTCTTTTACAGCTACATGGTACACCACTGTATAGATAAGATATACCAATATTTATTCAACCATCCTCTACTGATGGACACTTGGACTATTTCCAGTCTTTTCCAATTCCAACAATACTATAATAAGTAAGATGTCTCTTCTTTCTGGTTTTTTTTTTTTTTCTCTTGTAAGATTCACACAGAGAGCTGAAAGAGAAATTTTCCCTGCCTCTATTCTCAGTGCTTTGTATCGTCTTCATCTTTGTGTCTCTAAAACCTGGTACAGAGTCTGACACATAGTAAATGCTAAATAAAATTTTGCTAAGTAAAAATCACAATCATTCATGTGTAAAATCTATAAATATACCAGTTAAGTTCATGAATGAAAATTGGGAAATGTTGCTGAGGTAAGTATAAATCCTATAGGCTAGTGAATATTTTATGTATTCAAAGACTTCTTATCTATTGATGAACTGTGCATTTAAGAACTTCTAGCTAATTTATCATGAGTATCCATTTTTAAAAAGATACTCTCAGTGAATCAGAGAATCTTGTGTTTGCTTTCTGGAATGGTTTTTGATCAAGAGGTTGAAAGTGTTGATAACCAGTATGAAAGAAAAGAGTGTGGCTTCTGGGTGGTTGTACATGTATACAATAAGTACCACCAAAGGGTTAATGATGATATGGTTTTCTTATTATACTATTATTAATGCTTCTTAATTTTATTATGCTAAAATATATTTGTTTCTGTGAAGTCTGTGTTCCCTGCCAGAATGTAAGTTCTTTGTGGTCAGAGATCACATCTATGTCTGTCTTGTTCTGGGTTCTATCCTTAATGCCATGCATTAACTCTAGCACATGGTAGATATTCAATTAACATTTCTTGAGTAAGTAAATGAATCCAAGGTTTTAACAGGAAATACCTCTCTTTGGTGCAAATCAAAAAGATCCTGCGTAGCAAATCTGCCTTTAACCTTTAGTTTTAGCTGTCTTCCTCTGACACTGCTCCAGTGAGAGAAGAAAGGCTGCCACCTCATTCCTGGCAAGTGGAGTGAAGTCCAGTTTTCCCGCTTAGGCTTCCCTGATGCCTGAGCAAGGGACCCCTTCATTACCACTGGGCTGGGGAGCCAGTTCGGCTTCCCACGAGATCCCCACTGAAACGTGTCTGCCTTAGAGAGTTAGGACTGCCTCATTATTGATCCCCACATGCCCTCTACTGACACCTCACAGGCACGGGCCACTCACTACCTCTCAGTGGGAATGAAGTCCCAGCTGCTTACTCAGTTTTATGTCAGCACTCCAGGTGGGAGGAACTTGAGAAAACTCATTATAGACTGGCTAGAAGTCTAAGATTCCCACCTGGTTTCTGCTGGCATGGCAAGGGACCCAGAGCTTTTTGTGAAGGTTGATTTGAGTAGTTTTTTTCCCCCCAAGTTTTCTGTCTTTCTAGGCTGCTCCTTTCCTGGCCCTTTGACTAGATAGAGCAGGCTTTTGTTGGGGCCTTTTTTTGTCCGCACACACTAGTGTTTCCACGTTGCCAGCTCACTCAGCCACAGTCTGGGATAATAAGGGCAGAAAGAAAACCTGAAGGACGCACCACTGAGTTCTTTGGATCTCCAGGTCCTAAGCAGTCTGTCTTCTTATCTCCAGCTTTCAGAGTCTCCTTATGCTTGTTTCTTATATAATATCCAAGAAGGAATAGGATAAAGTATGTTTACTATGTCTTCTCAGAAGTGGAATTCTGGCATTGCACCTTTTACTCCTTTTTTCTAATACCGATGTGTTAGGCAATGTTTTATCACTATGACATTGCACGTATCCTCATCTATTTATTTGCTAGATCAGTGAGAATTTATTGAACTCTTACCACATGTTCAACACTGATCAGTCCCTGAAGTTAAAAGGAAGAACAAGATCACATTTTCTCAGTCCAGTGGAGGAGATGATATAAAATGAAGCAGACTATGTTCCAGTAGTCACATGTGGATGTAAGAGTTGAACCATAAAGAAGGCTGAACACTGAAGAATTGATGCTTTTGACCTGTGGTGTTGGAGAAAAGTCCCTTGGACTGCAAGGAGATCAAACCAGTCAATCTCAAAGGAAATCAACCCTGAATATTCATTGGAAGGATTGATGCTGAAACTGAAGCTCCAATACTTTGGCCACTTGATGAGAATAGCTGACTCATTAGAAAAGACCCTGATGCTGGGAAAGATTGAAGGCAGAAGGAGAAGGGGACAACAGAAGAGATGAGATGGTTGGATAGCATCACTGACTCAATAGACATGAGTTTGAGCAAGCTCCAGGAGATGGTGAAGGGCAGGGAAGCCTGGCTTGCCACAGTCCATGTGAGTCTCAAAGAGTCAGACAGGACTGAGTGACTGAACAACAATAACAGTGATCTACACCAGTCCAAGTTCAATGCATGAAACAGGGCACTCAAAGCCGGGGCACTGGAACAACCCTGAGGGATGGAACATGGAGGGAGGTGAGAGGGTGGTTCAGCATGGAGGACACATGTATACCCATGGCTGATTCATGTCAATGTATGGCAAACCACTACAATATTATAAAGTAATTCAGTTCAGTTCAATCGCTCAGTCGTATCCGACTCTTTGCAACCCCATGAATTGCAGCATGCCAGGCCTCCCTGTCCATCACCAACTCCCCCTGAAATTTACCCAAACTCATGTCCATAGAGTCGGTGATGCCATCCAGCCATCTCATCCGCTGTTGTCCCCTTCTCCTCCTGTCCCCAATCCCTCTCAGCATCAGAGTCTTTTCCAATGAGTCAACTCTTTGCATGAGGTGGCCAAAGTATTGGAGTTTCAGCTTTAGCATCAGTCCTTCCAATGAACACCCAGAACTGATATCCTTTAGGATGGACTGGTTGGATCTCCTTGCAGTCCAAGGGACTCTCAGGAGTCTTCTCCAACACCACAGTTCAAAAACATCAATTCTTTGGCGCTCAGCTTTCTTCATAGTCCAACTCTCACATCCATACATGACCACTGGTAAAACCATAGCCTTGACTAGATGGACCTTTGTTGGCAAAGTAATGTCTCTGGTTTTCAATATGCTGTCTAGGTTGGTCATAACTTTTCTTCCAAGGAGTAAGCATCTTTGAATTTCATGGCTGCAGTCACCATCTGCAGTGATTTTGGAGCCCAAAAAATATGCTACTTGGAGGCAAACCATTCAATAAAGTAATTAGCCTCCAATTAAACCAAATAAATTAAATAATAATAATAGTGCCATACAAAGTGCTACAGGAGACCCAGGAGAAATCAATTCATCAGAATGGGGTAGAGATGAAGGTGGAGTAGATTCAGGGAAGGCTCCATAGAGGAAGAAGCTATTGCATTAGATTAAAGAATGAGTATAAGCTTTCCAGGTAGATAAGAGGAAAAATAAATAATAATAATAGTGCCATACAAGTGCTACAGGAGACCCAGGAGAAATCAATTCATCAGAATGGGGTAGAGATGAAGGTGGAGTAGATTCAGGGAAGGCTCCATAGAGGAAGAAGCTATTGCATTAGATTAAAGAATGAGTATAAGCTTTCCAGGTAGATAAGAGGAAAAAGTTGTTACAGGCAAAATTAACAGTATGAACAAAGGCACAGAGGCAAAAAGTGGGGAACAACAAGTAGCTCCTTGAAGGAGGAGCATGGGACAGAAGAAAAAAGTGATGAGTGGAAAATAGATGGGAGAAAGATCACAGAACATGTCACAAAAGGCCAGAGCCACAGTTTTTCTCAAGCAAAGCTCACGCAGGCTGCACTACATGGACGGCAAAATACACTTCCTGTTCAGATGTGGCAGAACTGAGTCTCTTTCCATGCTTGGTTGTTATGAATTACCCTCTTTATCCAGCCAAAGCACATTTCTGTCAACAGTTTGTCAGTTCCAGGTTCCCCAGGCATTGCCACAATCATATCCCAAAGAGAGAGGACTGCTGTGTGTCTCTCAGCCAATTAGTGGTCCACTTGTGCCTGCCAGCAATTTGAAGCCTCAGAAACATTTTCCCATGAAGTTTATTTATGTCGCTGCTGCTCTAAAAACTAAAATGATAGGACAAAAGATCAAGAAAGAAAATAACACTATTAAGTGGAAGGAAGACCTTAAACTAAGGCTCCAGACTTAATCTTATATGGGAGGCCTGCATATAAAGGAAGTGGGACTGAAACTGACCAGCTTTGGCTGGAACAGCATGTTCATCTGACAGGCTACAGGAGCAGCAGCTGTAATCGACAGGAGGATTTGGCCCTTTGATGACAATCAGCAGTTCTGTTAGGGACTCTCATGGACAGGCTGTCCCCTATTGTGGTGTGTTTCATAATCCTTTGACCTTAAGCATTAGTCGTTCCGTTGTGTCCAACTCTTTGTGACCCCATGCACTGTAGCCCACCAGGCTTCTCTGTCCCTGGGATTCTCCAGGCAAGAATACTGGAGTGGGTTGCCATTTCCTTCTCCAGGGGATCTTCCCCAACCCAGGGACTGAACCCAGATCCCCTGCATTGCTAGCAGATTCTTTACTGTCTGAGCCACCAGGGAAGCCCAGAGTGAAGATATAAGTTAAGACTTATGGTGTGGAAAGTCCCATGGACAGAGGAGCCTGGTAGGCTGCAATCCATGGGGTCGCAAAGAGTTGGACACGACTGAGCGACTTCACTTTCACTTCTCACTTTCTTGCACTGGAGAAGGAAATGGAAACCCACTCCAGTGTTCTTGCCTGGAGAATCCCAGGGATGGGGGAGCCTGGTGGGCTGCCATCCATGGGGTCGCACAGAGTCGGAGACGACTGAAGCGACTTAGCATCAGCAGCAGCAGCAGCAGCAGCATGGTGACCTTAAGGCAGGACCACAAACTTCACTCCTATTAGATTAAGTTTACTACCCACGCTATGCCCTGGAGAAGGAAATGGCAGCCCACTCCAGTATTCTTGCCTGGAGAATCCCAGGGACAGAGGAGTCTGATAGGCTACAGTCCATGGGGTCACAAAGAGTCGGACACAACCATGCTATGAGGGGGTAGAAAACAGAACGTACAGAATGTTTTCCCAGAGCTTTTAGCTAAACTTCTACTTACGACAATAGATATATAATATACGTAGTTGAGTGTCCAAGTTCATAATTTAGAAGATGCAAGATAAGGAAAATATTTATCCCTATTTTTGTATTTATCCTTATTTTTGCTTGAGCTGTTCTTTCTTCCATCTTGGTGTTCCAGGATTCCTTCTTTTCATCATTTCCTTTCTGTTGAGACAACTTCCTCTAAGAACAAACTGTCTTAGTTTTCCTTCATCTGAACATGTCTCGATTTCTTCTTTATTCATGAAAGATATTTTCACTGGATATAAGGTTCTGGGTTGACAATTTTTCTTTTTTTTCAGCACTTGAAAAATGTTGTGCTGCCTCCTTCTGGCCTCCATGTTTTCTGATGAGAAATCTTGAGCATTTGAATTGGTTTTTACCCTAAAGGCAGGATACCATTTCTCTTACACTGTTTCCAAGACTTTGCTTTGTCTGTAGTTTTAGAAGTCTGACTGTGATATGTCTCGATGTAGATTTATTTGGACTTACCATGCTTAGGATTGACTCAGCTTTAGCTTTATGTCTTTCAGCAGATTTGAGAAATATTCAGTCATTTTTTTCTTTGAAGATTTTTTCAGGCCCACTTTCTTTCTCCTTTTTCCAGAACTCCTATGACATGAATGCCAGATCTTTTATTATGGTTTCACAGGTTCCTCAAGTTCTGTTCCTTGTCTTTTTTTCTCAGTCTATTTTCTCTCTACTGTTCATATTAGGAAATTCCTATTGTTCTGTACTTCAGTTGACTAGTTCTTCCTTGTCCCAGGTGTGGGGAACGAAACACTGCCCCTTCTCTAGGGCACCAGCCTGGGCTCTAGGTGGAAACCAAGGCAGGAGATCCTGGGCCTGTGAGTCCCAAGGGCAGCCACACTCAGTAGCCAGTTGACAATCACTCTTCATGTTATCATTCTTTTCTTCCCTTTGAATCATCAATTATATCTTTTTAACAGATACATCCTGGCCCAGCAGTTCTATGAAAAATTAAGTGAAAGGATATGTCCACATGTGGCCCAGTGAAATAAAAGAGCAGCAATATGAAGATTAGGGGAAGGGGCATCTAGAACTATGTGCACAGTAGCCAGAGGCTAAGCAAAGAGGCATCCAGGTGACTGCAAAGACACAGATGAGGCGGGATGGGGCTTGATGAAGTCACAGCCACCAGCCAATCCCCCAGAATCCTGAAAAGAGGAGATGGAGGTTCTGCTCTCACTAAGTGGGGATATTCACATTCACGTAGTGGCAGGTTTCCCTGGTGGCTCAGATGCTAAAGAATCTGCCTGAAATGCGTGAGACCTGGGTTCAATCCTGGGTCGGGAAGATCCCCTGGAGAAGAGAATGGCAACCCACTCCACTATTCTTGCCTGGAGAATTCCATGGACAGAGGAGTCTGGCAGGCTACAGGGTTGCAAAGAGTCAAACATGACTGAGCAACTGAGCACATATACTCAAATGACTGAGACAAAAGAGTTATTCAGTCCACACCCATTATATAGATAAGTAAACTCAGACTCAGGTGTGATAACAGCAATAACAGCCTTTAATAATAGCAGAGCTGGCATTTGCACCATGTTGGACTGACCTCAAAATTTATATTATGTTTACTAAAGGAGAAGGGGTGAATTCTGGGGAAATGTGTGGCAAATGTGGCACATTAAGTTAGACTCCAAGAATAGTATGAGAGGAAATTTTATCTGTGAAGAAGGTGCTAGAAGCCTGCAAGTGGAGACCCAGAGGGTTGGGAAGAGGCAGAAATGTCTTTGGCCAGAGAGAGCTAAGTTATCTGATCACTGAATGTCGGCAGTCATATGTGTCACTTCAAAAATGACTGTAGTACATTAGGCAGCATCCATTGAATGTACTCAAAGTTCACAACTCTATAGCGAAACTGAGAAAGTAAAAAAGCACACTGTTCAGCAAGATGACTGCTTGGCAAGTGTACCCACAAGAGTTTTCATGGCCATGTCTCTGCCTAACCTAAAACCAGCCATGAACCATAGCTTCAATGTAGACAGAAAATTTCTCTGAGCCACTTAGTGCCCATTAGACTGTGCCAGCATCCCAGATACACCACTTCCTCTGTGCCTCAGTGTACTAGTCTGCCAGCAGAAGAGGAAAGCAACCCCACCAAATGCTGGGGTGATGCCTCAGTCTTTGCAGTTATCCCAGATCTCACAAGTATGGTGTAAGTGCTACTGCTGCTGCTGCTGCTGCTAAGTCGCTTCAGTCATGTCCGACTCTGCGACCCCATAGCAGCCCACCAGGCTCCGCCGTCTCTAGGATTCTCCAGGCAAGAACACTGGACTGGGTTGCCATTTCCTTCTCCAATGCATGAAAGTGAAAAGTGAAAAGTGAAGTCGTGTCCGACTCTTAGTGACCCCATGGACTGCAGCCTACCAGGCTCCTCCATCCATGGGATTTTCCAGGCAAGAGTACTGGAGTGGGTTGCCATTGCCTTCTCTGATGGCATAAGTGCAATGCCCCTGAACCTGCGTCAGTGATGTATTTGTAAATGGTTAGCAACAGGCTGACCCTTGGGGGAGGAGCCCTAATTTATAGTGTTTGCCAATTTCAGCTGCTTTCAAACGATCAATATGATGTCACCAAACATTAAGCTGGGAAGAGATACAGAGTAGCCTATCATTATACAGCACGGATATGATTGAAATAAAACACCTCAAAAGTACAAATATTAATCAGTTCAGTTCAGTCACTCAGTCATGTCCGACTCTTTTCGACCCCATGAATTGCAGCATACCAGGCCTTCCTGTCTATCACCAACTCCCAGAGTTTACCCAAACTCATGTCCATCAAGTCAGTGATGCCATCCAGCCATCTCATCTTCTGTTGTCCCCTTCTCCTCCTGCCCCCAATCCCTCCCAACGTCAGAGTCTTTTCCAGTGAGTCAACTCTTCGCATGAGGTGGCCAAAGTATTGGAGTTTCAGCTTTAGAAGCATCATTCCTTCCAAAGAACACCCAGGATTGATGTCCTTTAGAATGGACTGGTTGGATCTCCTTGCAGTCCAAGGGACTCTCAGGAGTCTTCTCCAACACCACAGCTCAAAAGCATCAATTTTTCAGAGCTCAGCTTTCTTCACAGTCCAACTCTCACATCCATACATGACCACTGGAAAAACCATAGAGATAGCCTTGATAGACGGACCTTTGTTGGCAAAGTAATGTCTCTGCTTTTGAATATGCTGTCTAGGTTGGTCATGACTTTCCTTCCAAGGAGTAAGTGTCTTCTAATTTCATGGCTGCAGTCACATCTGCAATGATTTTGGAGCCCAGAAAATAAAGTCTGACACTGTTTCCACTGTTTCCCCATCTATTTCCCATGAAGTGATGGGACCAGATGCCATGATCTTCATTTTCTGAATGTTGAGCTTTAAGCCAACTTTTTCACTCTCCTTTCATTTTCATCAAGAGACTTTTTAGTTCCTCTTCACTTTCTGCCATAAGGGTGGTGTCATCTGCATATCAGAGGTGATTGATATTTCTCCCAGCAATCTTGATTCCAGCTTGTGCTTCTTCCAGCCCAGCATTTTTCATGATGTACTCTGCACATAAATTAAATAAGCAGGGTGACAATATACAGCCTTGATGTACTCCTTTTCCTGTTTGGAACCAGTCTGTTGTTTTATGTCCAGTTCTAACTGTTGCTTCCTGACCTGCATACGGATTTCTCAGGAGGCAGGTCAGGTGGTCTGGTAGTCCCATCTCTTTCAGAATTTTCCAGTTTATTGTGATCCACACAGTCAAAGGCTTTGGCATAGTCAATAAAGCAGAAATAAATTTTTTTCCGGAGCTCTCTTGCTTTGTTGATGATTCAGCGGATGTTGGCAATTTGATCTCTGGTTCCTCTGCCTTTTCTAAAACCAGCTTGAACATCAGGAAGTTCATGGTTCACGTATTGCTGAAGCCTGGCTTGGAGAATTTTGAGCATTACTTTACTAGCATGTGAGATGAGTGCAATTGTGCGGTAGTTTGAGCATTCTTTAGCATTGCTTTTCTTTGGAATTGGAATGAACACTGACCTTTTCCAGTCCTGTGGCCACTGCTGAGTTGTCCAGATTTGCTGGCATATTGAGTGCAGCACTTTCACAGCATCATCTTTCAGGATTTGAAACAACTCAACTAGAATTCCATCACCTCCACTAGCTTTGTTCGTAGTGATGCTTTCTAATGCCCACCTGACTTCACATTCCAGGATGTCTGGCTCTAGGTGAGTGATCACACCATCATGATTGTCTTGGTTGTGAAGATCTTTTTTCTACAGTTCTTCTGTGTATTCTTGCCACCTCTTCTAATATATTCTGCTTCTGTTAGGTCCATACCATTTCTGTCCTTTATTGAGCCCATCTTTGCATGAAATGTTCCCTTGGTATCTTTAATTTTCTTGAAGAGATCTCTAGTTTTTCCCATTCTGTTATTTTCCTCTATTTCTTTGTATTGATAGCTGAGGAAGGCTTTCTTATCTCTCCTTGCTATTCTTTGAAACTCTGCATTCAGATGCTTATATCTTTCCTTTTCTCCTTTGATTTTTGCTTCTCTTCTTTTCATACCTATTTGTAAGGCCTGCCCAGACAGCCATTTTGCTTTTTGCATTTCTTTTCTATGGGGATGGTCTTGAACATCATAAAATGATTAAGGTGTGATAGATTTAGAGTATTAATTATCCTTATTTTATATAATTTGTTTAATTGCAAGTTTATCTAATTTAATATTGACTGTGTTTAACAACTGGCTTACAAATTTCCTGAAAATTTAACAGTTGACTCTTGTGAGTTGGTATAAGCCAGAACCAGTATCGTACTGAGCCAATGTTCCATTTATGGATAAGTATTGAGTGAAAGGTGAACTTGTAAAAGGATGGGCTTTTACATAGGGGTAAATTATCCAAGGAGGTAACACACACAAAAAAAGAAGCTGTGAAGCAGTCTTTGGGGTCTTGTTTTCACTTTTTAGTTTTCTATGTCAGAATAGTTTTGCTGTATCATTTTACTTAATGATTTGTCAAACTATGGCTTCTCTATTGAGCCCTCTGTGGAATATATCAAAGGCCTTCCACATTTCCATCATAATAAAATATAATGGGTACTATCTTTATAGTTTATCTGTCACAGATAACATGAATGGGGGACAGAGGATGAATGGGGGAAGATTGTAGCTGAATAAGATGAACTGGTGGTTTAGCACCACTTCACTGCCAACAAACCCTATATAAAATTTAATGTGGCTATCAAAGAGGCAGACAGACACATGAGAAATCAGCAGGATGTGTTAGAGCAATGAAAGATCAAAGATATGGCTGATCCCTGCCCCTGAGGATTTTGTTCATGGATGTTTCCCCAGTGCCCACCGCCCTGCCAAGCAGACACACAGTGGCACCTGATGCTCTCTCACTGGCTGTTGATTCTCCTTCCTTCAAGAGCAAGCTCAGCACCCCCAATGCAAAGACAGCCATCTAAAGAAGAAACTGCCAGGCAAAATGAACTTACCATCTGGAAATTCAGCACCTTGTTGCATTATTCAGATTTCTAAGGGAGACCTTCTTAGGAATATATATATATTGTTGGAAGAGTTACAGAGTTTATAAATTGTAGACCTCCAAACCTCCATGAGTTATTAAAGAAAAGCAACTTACTACCACTTATTTTGCAACAACCTAATATCAAACTCAGGTCAGTTTCTCCTTAACTTGATAATGGCCTCACCCATGACGGATTAAGTTTCTCTGAGAAAATCTTCACCTAGGTATACAGGACTGAGTATATTGAAAGTGAAAGTGTCAGTCGCTCAGTCATGTCTGACTCTTTGCAACCCCATGGACTGTAGCCCGCCAGGCTCCTCTGTCCACGGAATTCTCCAGACAAGAATACTGGAGTGGGTAGCTATTCCCTTCTCCAAAAGATCTTCCTGAGCCAGGGATCGAACTCAGTTCTGCTTTACTCTGCAGAGTCTTTATTGTCTGAGCCACCAGGGAAGCCCTTACAGGACTGCTGGCCAACAACTAAATCTAGCCATCATCGGGCCCCAAAGCTTCAGAGGAAATAGTATTTCTTATCAGAAGTTATCTCCTTATAGTCTGCCTTTTCCCCCTGGACAGCATCCCCTTCCTTGAGCTCCTGCCTATAAATTTCATCTGATTTTCAATACTTTAGTGAGTCTGCTGTGAAACATTTAGACTTCCAATAACACTCATAAAATTAAAAATAACTCCTTGACCACATACTTTTCATGTTCCACAATAAATCCTCACTTAAGACACACAGACTATGCAATTTATGGCAAATCACATTGTCACATAATTAAACCTAATTTGACCAGGAATCCTTAAATCATCTTCCTTCTAGACACTCATGAAACTAACATTTGGAAATAAGAAAGTCAAAGAATGGCCTATCAAACAAAATTTAAAATATTCCCATTAGAAAGGTATATGACTCAACAGGGTGAAATTTCACAAATGAGAGACTCTCAACACAAAAGGAAAAGGCAATAAATATTTCTCTACATATGTAAAGCAAGGAGAATAGAATTTCAAGTCTCACTTAGCTTTTAAGCTAATGCATAGCTGAAGATAATAATATACCCAGGAGCCAGCATGAAGCCATCTTTCCAAGGTGGGACATTGTAGGAATCTGAAACATTAAGTGTAACCTAAGGCATCTGTGAAAGACAAAGCTGTTCTTGGGATAATAGAGACGAGACATTTTCAAATATTGAATATAGCAAGATGACCAAAGCCTTGAAATGTTCAAGGAAATTCATTTTTATTACATAATATAAATAGCTTCACAAGGGAAACACACATAGAATACTTTCAGCAGGAAAAAAGAAACTTTTTATATGTTATAAGCAGCTATGAAGCTTATTTTCACAGAAGCATAATTTTAATCTAGTTACAGTCTTTTAATGTGTCATTATTTTATAAACTTTTCACCATGCAACAAAGTCCACCTAGTCATCATTGTAATGACTGCCGTAGGTTGGGTTCCTCCAGAACAGATGCTGAGACAGACATGAATGCAAATAGCTTCTTTAGGAGGTGATTCCAAGAAGTCAGAAAACTGAGGAAGTGAGACAAGGAAAGATGCCAATGAGCAGGCTATCACCCTGGGCAACCAGGGCTCAATCATTGGTTTGAGGGCTGTTCCCAGTGGGTGTTAACTCCCCAACACTTTGAGGCTGCCCTGTTCAAAGCTGAGAAGACCCCAACAGCTGGAGGAAGCTCAGAAGTAAATATCTGTAGATCTTTCTGCAGCTGAAAGTTTTAAGGTAGAGTATATGAGCTGGAAGTCTGGAGGGTGTGTGGCCAGGACCCAAGAGCATCAGACACAATAATGTGATATCTCATCACATTGCTGTGTCATTGTTTTTCTATTTGCTTCGAGAAACACAGATTTAATTGTCCAAGTTTCAGAAAGAAATCAGTCAGTGTAAATCCATGTGAAACTTAGAATAGGTACCTGGGGAAACAGAGGCATTAAACTGCTTTGTAATCAATGCTCTGGAAAGCTAAGTACATCAATACTATTCAAAAAGTGTTCAATCACTTCACCCTCATTATGACAATTATTATTAAAGAAAAAACAGAATACAGTAAGTTTGGACAAGGATATGGAGAAATTGGAACCCTTGGACATTACTGGTGGGAATGTAAAATGCAGTTACTATGGAAAACAGTATAAAAAATTAAAAAATTGACTTACCCATATAATATAACAATTTCACTTCTGGGTATCTACCCAAAAGAATTGAAATCAGGGGCTGAAACAGATATTTATGCACCCATGTTCACAACCCAAGTGCCCATCAGTAGATGATTAGGGAAGTAAAATGTGGTATACACATATAAAGGAATATTATCCAGCCTTGTAAAGGAAGGAAATTCTGACACAAGCTACAACGTGGATAAACCTTGAAAATGTTATGCAAAGTTAAATAAGCCAGTTACCAAAACACAAATGTTGCACAGTTCTACTTATATGAGGTATCTGGAGTGCAGGGCTTCCCTGGTAGCTCAGATGGTAAAGATTCTGCCCACAATGCGAGAGACTTGGATTCAATCCCTGGGTTGGGAAGATCCTCAGGAGAAGGGAATGGAAACCCACTCCAGAATTCTCACCTGGAGAAGTCCATGAACAGAGGAGCCTGGCAGGCTACAGTCCATGGGGTCACAGTATGTGAGGTACCTAGAGTAGTCAAATTCATAAAGACAGAAAGCAAACCAGTAGTTTCCAGAGGCTGGGGGAAGGAGGAATGGGGAATGACTGTTTAATGGATATAGTGTTTCAATTAGGAAGACAGAAAAAGTCCTGAAGGTGGATGATACTGGAGGTTGCACAACACTGTGAGCATATTTAATACCATTGAACTGTACACTTAAAATGGTTATAATGGTAAATGTTATTTTATTTATATTTTACTGTAATTTTTAAAAATCTTGCAAATTTTTAAGTTTTCTAAATAAAGAATTAACTTCTATTCTATGCAGCAGTATTGGTAAATTTTTCCAAGATGTTCATCAATTTTCTCAACATCTTCCAAGCTGTATATACTTAGTTTCTGAAAATTAACATCTAGAGCCTGTGAAAATATTTTAGCAGAAGCCACTTCAGGATCCTCTCGTGTTCTTCCCATCCTCACTCTGTACACACCCAGGGTCTTTCTCGTGCCAGAACAAAGGCAGTGTTAGGTCCAAAAACTGGAATGGTTTCTCTTCAGCTCTTTCTCCAAGATACAGTTTGTTTACAGTTGTGTGTTTCTAGGGTTTGTGCAAAGGAGCCAACTCACCAAACCAGGAGCTTTCAATCCCCAGGAAGAGCTGGCAGCAGGGATCCACCAGTGGTGTTTGTGTGGACAGTTGATTTGCCTGCCCCCTCCCCACTGCTTTGAAATGGGCATCAGGATCTGCTGAGGAAGCCAGCGAGGAAGGAGGTTTTCAAGTTGGTCTTTTGGCAGATTTCTCTCCTCAGCAGAATCCTGAAGGCTCCAAGACTGGAGGTAGATTTTGCCCCTAACTCCTTTTTCATTCGCACTAATGGAGGCAAGATTTGGGCCTGATACTTTCTTCCACATGATAGATACTTTCTTCCACCTTGTTCTCGAAGGTGCAGGCGCTGAGTAAGACAAAAACCATCGAATTGCTTTTAATAACCTCCTGCTCCCACCAAACTGAACTGCTTGCTGTGTCCCACTTTCCCAGCTCCAGGCATGAGGAGTGACACACTTCTGCCCTCTCTCCCCAATCTAAATCCACTCTTCTCCATGATCTTTTGCTCAGTCACGATAGAGGTAATTTATTCCTCTTCCACAATCCCATAATACTTTGGCAATACTCAGATTTTTGCATTTGGCATTTTCTATCTTGTATTTTTCTTTGCAGCCCCACAGACTGTAGCCCATCAGTCTCCTCTGCCCATACAATTTTCCAGGCAAGAATACTGGAGTGGGTTGCCATTTCCTTCTCCAGGGTATCTTCTCAACCTAGGGATGTAATCCATCTCTTGGGTATCCTGCATTGATAGGCGGATTCTTTACCTCTACGCCACTTGGGAAGCCCCATCTTGTATTTTAGGTACTGGTATTTCTATCTTTTCTCCCTTACTGGCTTCTAACCTCCTTTAAGACAAGGTCCCTATCTGATTTACTTAAGCATCCACTCCACTCAGAATGTTAGTTCAGCCTCTTTCCCATAATAGGAAGTCAGTAAATATCTCACAAAGAAATGAATAAACCAGTGAATCAATGAATGCATGAAATCCTACAAGAAAAGCCCACCACTTCTGGGAAAAGCTCTGCCACCAACCGTTTAGTTTTCAAATGTCTGTGTTTCTGCCCTGCCCCGCCCCTTTCCACCCTTAAAGGAAATAGAGGCTATAATGAGAGGACATGTCATCATCCTCAAACCTCTATCTATACCCCTTGAGCCTCTGAAACACTAGACAAGCAATAACCCCCATCACACCTCTCTGCACATCTCCATCCCTATGCCTTACAGTCACTTCAAACCTGAGAGCCCAGATTCCTACAGTCAAGGAGCCTGAGTGTAGACCACAAGTTTCCAGGGGCTCTATCATCCCAAGAGGGTGACAGGACCATGAGGAGGAGACTGGGACAGCAAGGCCTTGGGACCCACCCCTGCACACACACACACACCCGCACATACACACACACACACACACACACACACACACACACTCACATTATGCTTCAGCAAAAGCAGCTCTGGTTTTCTTTATATTTTAGTTTTCCACAGATTCCATGGGGAGGAGAAGCTTCCCTGCTCAAAAATATCTGAAAAATACTGGTATAGCCCACGTGATTGGACTTTGGTTTGCAGAAGGGCAAGAGGTCAGGACAGTACCATTCATTAACCCCTCATACCTGGCACAGTGCCATAAACTTAATTAGGAAGCGCCTCAGGGGCACCAGGCAAGAAGTGCCAATAACCTGGGCCCTGGGCCCAGCTTCAGTACAAACCAGTTAGGCAAGTCCCTTCTCTGAGCTTCAGTTTTCTCATTCTTTAAAAAGGAAATTGGCAGAGATGACACTCTGACTTACAGGGAAGACAAGGAGCTGTGGGGCACTAACAGAGACTGCAGGATCCCCAACATTTTCTGAAGAAATTTCCACCTTAGCTTTCAGGGCTGAAGCCTGAGTGGCCTCAGCCCCTCATCCACTGGCAGCCCAGGCACTGCCCCTCAGCACTCCTGGTTGCTGAGTGGCCAGGAGGCGATGCTGTGGGCCCAGACGACACCGGTTATGCCCAAGCTCTTGATCTGGCACTGCAGCTTGCCTCCCGGTGCCGGTGCTGTGCACAGGGGCGAGGGCTCAAAGGCAGCTTGTTAGAAAACATTTTTTAATATATATTAAGACACTGAGTTGTGCTTTGAAGTGTCTGAGAAAGGAATTTGCATGTACTTTTATATACATCTATTTTTATTTCATTATTAAAATTTTCAACTCTTTAGCCAGCTTAGGCTGTCATGTTGCAATAACAAATGATCTCAAGCCTTGTGGATGAAACAATAAAAGTTAATGTCTTGCTCAAAAAAAACACATTAAAACAAAAACAAGGGGATTGGTCCCAAAGACTCTAGAACAGCACTGTCCAATAGAATTTCCTAAGAGGATGGAAATGTTCTACATCCCTGATGTCCAATATTGCACCCACCAACAGTAAGTGAATAGTGAGTAGCTAAAACGTGGCAACTGAAACCAAGAAACTGGAATTTAAATTTTAGTCCACTTAATTTATATGTGGTTACTGGCTACCATATTGGACAACCCGGCTCTATAACATGGTCTCCAAGAACTCTTACAGCTTTGGCATCCTAGAACTCTCTGCATAACCCTGTATTCACTTCACTACTCCCACCACCAAACGTTGTGATTACAAATCCCTCCCATTAACACACATATAGATGCTGAAACAAAACCTCAATACTCTAGCCACCTGATGTGAAGAGCCATCTCACTGGAAAAAAAAAAAACCCTGATGCTGGGAGAGATTGCAGGCAGGAGGAGAAGGGACTACAGAAGATGAGATGGTTGGATGGCATCACCAACTCAATGAACATGAGTTTGAGAAAAATCTGAGAGATAGTGAAGGACAGAAGAGCCTGGCATGCTGCCATCCATGGGGTTGCAAAGAGTCAGACACAATTAGCAACTCAACAACAACCACAACAACACACACACACACACAAGCACACACACAGCCCTGAACAAAGGACTAAAGTTAGCTACCTTCCTCTAAATGAACAGTAGGTGTCTCCCTTACCTTGAAACATGGACTGCTGCAATTACTTTAGAAGCTTTGGCGATTAAAGCAGCAGTAGTCTTTGCCAGGGCGCTGTCAGCCGGTAACTAGGCTCAGGAATCAAGTCACTCTATGGAAACGCCCCTCTATGCCAGACTATTGGGAAGCCACCCCAAGAAGCAGAAAGTCAGGCTGCTTACAGGCCCCCCCAGGCAGCTGCCCAGCCAGTCACCACCAGAGGTTTTCCCCTATCCCCTGAGCCCCAGGGTCCTCTCCACACTTCCTCATAGATTCCCACACATTATGGAAAAACAGTCACAAGGAAATTGTAAATTGGTATGTATTTGTCCAAGATGACATTCTGAAAATTAGTTTTGCAAATTCTCCTCTAGTCTCTGAGTCACCAGGACTTCATGTCTAACTGTCCTCCCACTAAAGAGACAGAAAATGTAGCTGCAAAGTAAATAAATGGATTAGAGTGGGGACAATCCACAGAGAGGGCTTCCTGGTGACTCAGTGGTAAAGAATCTGCCTGCCAGCGCAGGAGACACAGGTTCAATCCCTGGGTCGGGAAGATCCCGTGGAGAAGAAAATGGCCAACCCATTCTAGTATTCTTGCCTGGGAAATCCCACAGACAGAAAAGCCTGGCAGTCCATGGGGATTAGGAAAGAGTCAGACACAACTTAGCGACTGAATAGGAACAGTATCCACAGGGCACTGAGAGAAACAAAGACAAGATCCAGATTTTCTGGAGTTCTCCAGCCTTTGTACACTCAGACTGAGCTGGGTTGACCAGCTCCCTCATTTTAGGGAGCTAGTTTTAGATATCACTGTTGTTTAGACGTTGGGCAAACATCACCCTTGCTCAGGTATCACTGTTGAATATACGGCACTACTGCACAGTGATTAAGAGAATGGGCTCTGGCATCGGCCTGGATCTACATTCCAGGAGCACAGTCAAGGAACTGTGTCATTTAACCTCCCTAACATCAGTGTATAAAGAGGGTAGTTGAAAAAACTGCAGGAAATAATCACAGTGGCAGACTTCTGCTTATATATTAGTTAAGGAAAATTAGCTATTTCTTGTAATTCAGCTATATGATAACTGCTGTTCCATCTAACTCTTTAAAAACGGTGCCAGCAACTTAGAGATGAAGCTGGCTCTCCTGGGAAAAGCATCTGGCCTGGAGAGTCTGTGACTAAACCCTTAAGGAGTGAGAGCCAAGCCTGGGGTGGATCAGCAGAGCCTGGAGCCTCTCTTAACCCATGTTTGTCAGACAAAGACTTAGGGGAGTCACCTTGCTCAAGGTCAGCCGGACAAGTCCCACAGATACAGGGGCAGAAACTTAGCTCGTACCCGAGAGGTCTCCAGGAGGACACAGGCTGGCACAGGGGCCAAAAGCCCCTTTCATTTAGAAGTTTCAAAAATAGTAATATCATTTACAAAGGGGGTCCTAGATGGACAAAGGCACGGTTTAGGAACACGTCCTTAGATGGGGACAAGTTCTATCAGGCTCTGATCCGGTGACTCACCAGCTTCAAGCGCAGAGGTCAGTTCTGGGGTCAGGCAGTCTTGGGCTCAAATTCTGGCTTGTCAGCTATTAGTGATGCAACTTTGAGCAAGTTATTCACCCAGCCAAGTTTCAATTTCCTCATCTGTAAGTTGAGAATAAACAATTCCTCTTTCACAACAATAACAGCAAATGGTGCCATTCTGGAGATGTTCCTGTTTAACATATTGGTAGAATTACCTCATTCACTCTTTCCTCAGCTTAGTTGAAATTTTTCATTTTAACGAAAGACATCCTAATGAAGCCTTTTGTTTTCATAATTAGTCAACTTATGGCACACACATATAACTTTTACTCCACACCACCATCCCCCTACGCCTCAACCCCATCCCACTGCCTAGGGCACTGCGGGACCCTACTCCATCCCTTTCCAAATGTCAATTAAGAAGATAAAGAGGTCTCAGTCTCCATTTACCCTCAAACACCTTCTTCAGAGGTACTGAATCTGATCTAATAAAGTAGCCTGGTGGCCAAAGCAAAACCAGTAACCCAGTACCCAATAATTAGTTCTGTTCTCCCAAGCATCAATGTAGTTTTCATTCTTCAAACATTCTTACTTTAATTCTAACTCAGACATGGAGCTACCACTCCCTGCCCGACACCTGTGCTTTCAAGTGGTTCAATTCATGGCCACAAAAATTGTGTCTGTATTGCTTTCAACGAAGCTATAAAAAGCCAGTATACTATACATCTCTTCAAATTCACCCAGACCAAAAATAAAAAGTCAGCCATCTCACAGACTATCAATTTTAAAAAAAACCTAAGTCCAAATAAAACCGGGATAAGCATTTGCTTCCCAGGTGGTGCCAGTGGTAAAGAACCCGCCTGCCATTGTGGGAGATGCGGCAGACACAGGGTTCAATCCCTGAGTTGGGAAGATCCCCTGAAGAAGGGAATGGCTATGCACTCCTGTACTCTTGCCTGGAGAATTCCATGTACAGAGGAGTATGGAGGGCTACAGTCTACAGGGTTGCAAAGAGTCCGACACGGCTGAAGGGACTTAGCATGCCAAATAGACTTTAAAGTTTTTTTTACGTTATAACTCATTGTAATTAGCCACATTTTTCTGCTTGGTGATACAGGATATTTGGTAAACTGGCCAAGTTCAACAATACATCTCCCTATGAATGGCAAGAACATACTAAACGGTCACTCTTCTGTCAAAGGTTCAAATAATACAGAAAGCACAGGAAAACCATTGAAGTCTCTATTTTTTTAATGTGCAAAAGTATAAAGAATAATATATGAATCCCTATATATCTATCACCCAGTCCCCGCCACCAGTTAATTATCAAATGTTGCCAATTCAAAAACCTTTGAAAGGTAAATTTATACCATCTTATATGTCATCTAAAGTATGCGTTTTCACAAAAAATAAAATAGGCACCTTGTTGTTGACTGAATTACATCTCAGAGAAGGAGAGAAAGGCACTACGGTGCTCTGGTGAAAGTAAACCTGGAAAGTGTGTTCGTCGTCGTCATGAAGTCGCTCAGTTGCGTCCGACTCGTTGTGACCCCATGGACTGTAGCCTACCAGGCTCCTCTGTCCAAGGGATTTTCCAGGCAGTAGTCCTGGAGTGGGTTGCCATTTCCTTCTCCAGGGGATCTTCCTGACCCAGGGATCGAACCCAGGTCTCCCGCACTGTAGACAGACACTTTAGGTGTGAGTGTTGCCTTGAGCTAAATCCCTGGTCTCCAAGTGCTTAGAGAGGAGGGGAAGGAGGGTTATAAAGTCCTCACCCTCTTTGTTCCTGGGAAACAGGCCTCAGGCAGCTCAGCCCAGCCAGTCTCAGTGGCAGCAGACCCTCCTCCTCCTGACTCCACCCATTCCCCACCCCAGTCTCAATAAAGAAGAAACCAGCCTCCGGGCGGCATCTGGCCAGGAGTGTGATCTGGAGATGATTCCAGGTTAGCCCAGGAGGCCCAGCAGCATTGCTGAGGGCCCTCTATGTGCCAGGTAACACTTCACCGCAGCGCTTCTCTGTCCTGACTGCCGGGGGGTAAATACCTGGGCTCACCCCAGACTAAGGATCTCAGCCAGAGCCATTACTTTACAGCAGTCCTTCCAACAGTCCAATGAGCTAGGGACCTCTGAGCTCAGAAAGGATGAGGACGTTAAATGGAAGAGCTGGGATTTAAAGGCAGGGCTCTCATTTCCAAACCCTGCTGTCCTCACTGACCACAGCACTGAACATCAGTGTTTCTAAGTCTTTCTTTAGGCCTTAAGATCCATTCAGGCAGTAATTCCCAGATAGAGCTCATGGCAGATACTTTATACGTATCTTAAATTGAATGAATAACTAAATGGATATTTCATGTTCTAGAAATTGAGTAAGAGTTGTATGTCCACGTAATCCAGATCAGTGAAGGAGGGAGAGATAAATCGGGAGATTTATCTATACACACTACTATATATATACAATAGATAACTAATAAGGACCTACTGTATAGCACAGGGAGCCCTACTCAATACTCTGTAATGGTCTATATGGGAAAAGAATCAAAAGAGTGTGGGTGTGTAACAGATTCACTTTGCTGTACATCTGAAACTAACAGCACTGTAAATCAATTGCACTCCAATAAAAAAATTTTAATCAACTATACTTCAGTTTAACAAATGTAAAAAATGAACTCCTTTTTTTAACAAATGTAAAAAATGAAC
>SJYC01099024.1:0-40993 GCA_006408675.1 Madoqua kirkii | reverse complement strand
TTCCTGACCCAGGGATCGAACCCAGGTCTCCCGCACTGTAGACAGACACTTTACGGTGTGAGTGTTGCCTTGAGCTAAATCCCTGGTCTCCAAGTGCTTAGAGAGGAGGGGAAGGAGGGTTATAAAGTCCTCACCCTCTTTGTTCCTGGGAAACAGGCCTCAGGCAGCTCAGCCCAGCCAGTCTCAGTGGCAGCAGACCCTCCTCCTCCTGACTCCACCCATTCCCCACCCCAGTCTCAATAAAGAAGAAACCAGCCTCCGGGCGGCATCTGGCCAGGAGTGTGATCTGGAGATGATTCCAGGTTAGCCCAGGAGGCCCAGCAGCATTGCTGAGGGCCCTCTATGTGCCAGGTAACACTTCACCGCAGCGCTTCTCTGTCCTGACTGCCGGGGGGTAAATACCTGGGCTCACCCCAGACTAAGGATCTCAGCCAGAGCCATTACTTTACAGCAGTCCTTCCAACAGTCCAATGAGCTAGGGACCTCTGAGCTCAGAAAGGATGAGGACGTTAAATGGAAGAGCTGGGATTTAAAGGCAGGGCTCTCATTTCCAAACCCTGCTGTCCTCACTGACCACAGCACTGAACATCAGTGTTTCTAAGTCTTTCTTTAGGCCTTAAGATCCATTCAGGCAGTAATTCCCAGATAGAGCTCATGGCAGATACTTTATACGTATCTTAAATTGAATGAATAACTAAATGGATATTTCATGTTCTAGAAATTGAGTAAGAGTTGTATGTCCACGTAATCCAGATCAGTGAAGGAGGGAGAGATAAATCGGGAGATTTATCTATACACACTACTATATATATACAATAGATAACTAATAAGGACCTACTGTATAGCACAGGGAGCCCTACTCAATACTCTGTAATGGTCTATATGGGAAAAGAATCAAAAGAGTGTGGGTGTGTAAAGATTCACTTTGCTGTACATCTGAAACTAACAGCACTGTAAATCAATTGCACTCCAATAAAAAAATTTTAATCAACTATACTTCAGTTTAACAAATGTAAAAAATGAACTCCTTTTTTTAACAAATGTAAAAAATGAACAATAAATAAATTAGAATAGAAAAAAGAAAAGAAAGAAAACTGCCATATGAGGGACTTCCTCAAAAAGCTAAACACAGATTACTATACAACTGTGCAATTTCACTCCTAGGTATATACCCAAATGCAAGGATTCAGACAGATACTTGCACATCAGTGTTCATTGGAGCAGTATTCACAATAGCCAAAAAATGGAGACAGCCCAAATGTTTATCAGCAGTGTGTGTGGGCTCACGCTTTCAGCTGTGTCTGACTCTTTGCAACCCAGTGGACTGTGGTCCACTAGGGTTCTCTATCCACAGAATTTTCCAAGAAAGAATGGAGTGGGTTGAAATTTCCTACTACAGGGGATTATCCCAGCCCAGGGATTGAACCTGCATATCCTGCATTGGTAGCAAATGCTTTACCACTGTGCCACCCAGGAAGCCTGGCCATCAACAGGTGAATGGATAAACAATATGTAGCATGTTCAGCCATAACAAAGAATGAAATTCTAATATTTGCTACAACTGAACTAATCTTGAAGACATCATGCTAAGTGAAATAAACCAAATAAAAGGACAAATATTGTATGATTCCTCTTACATGAAATATCTAGAATAAGCAATTTAATATAGACAGAAAGCAGATTAGCTTCTGGAGGCTGGAAGGAGAGGAAATAGGGAGTTAGTACTTAATGATTACAGTTTCTATTAAAGGTGACTAAAAAGTTTTGGAAATAGATACTGGTAATAGGCTTACAACATTGTGAATATAATTAATGCCACTGAATTGTCATTTCAGACGGTTAAAATAGCAAATTCTATGGTGTATATCTATTGATTATATACGTGTGTGTGTGTGTGTATATATATATTACATACTCTAATTAGAGCCAGCATACAATTATGTACCACAATTTTAAAAATTAATAGTTGTATATTAAAAACCATTGAACCATAATATTTTAAGTGGGTGAATTGCATGATATGTAAACTGTATCTAAATAAAACGACATTTAAAAAGAAGTGAAGGAGACTAGTCCCAGTGGTCACAGTAGATACAGCAACAGTGGGGTGGTGAGTGATCTAATAGGGTGACATGATATGCAAAGCTGACAGTTGGGGAGCAGGGGGAGAAAAATTATCTGTAGCTTGATTACCTAGAAAACCTACCACACAGAAACCTCTGACCCTAGACCACATCTAAATGACTGAATTACAACTAGAAAGATTTGGTGGGAACCTCATAAAAGTCTCTTCTCACTTTAACAGTTCCCTCAAGGTTCACTCTAAGTCCAAAGTACAAATGATCGAATAAGTTACAATCACCCCTCTTGCACCTGTCCCACTTCAGGGAAATCCCACTCCCACACATGTCTCTTACTAGGAGACAGAGCACAGGCTGCCCAGATCCCACACCATAGGATAGGAGAAGCAAAGGCACCCACTTACCACTGCCAGTGGGGTTCCCTGTGTTTCAGATCAGTGAGTCTCAGTCAACTTTAAATCCTACCTTATGGATCTAATTTGTAAGGTCACTCCCAACTCTTAGAGCCACCCCCAACTGTCAGCTTGAGTTTCCAGAGGTGGAAGTTACATGCTACACTTTCTTAGAGATGAGAATACTTGAGAAGGGGGTAGCAGGTGGTGTGGAAACAGAGGAAAGGAATGTTGAGGAGAAACACCAATACAAGGGTGAATGGCTGGACTGGAAACTTGGCATCAAGCACAACTGATTGCTCAGACTCTCGTCCAAGAACCATAAGATTTAGTGCTTCAAAGAATATTTATCCATTAGATTCCATCTGCTACTAGTAAATAGATTTCCTTAAAAGACTTGAAATCTCCTGCACGTGTGCATCGTGCCCTAGATCTCAGCAGTAGCAGTGGATTCCAGTGGGAGGAGGCAAAAGCTGTGTCCTGCAGGCATGAAGCAAGGTGTTTTCAGGTGGTGCCTGATATGGTACAAGGCCATGCAGAACTGGTCTCCACAGAGTAAGCTGAGAAGAACAAGCGGCCAAGGTTCATGGACTTCATGAGGTCAAGGGGATCTGCGGTAACACACAAGAACTGTCTTCTATGGCAATAGTTTTGGGATCACTTTCCATGTTATTAATATTTAATTTTTGCACAGAATGGTTGTACAGATTAATTAGAGCCAACATACAATATATGTCAAATCATGCTCCCCATCTAGTCAAGGATGCTCACATCCTAATCCCTAGAGCCTGCGAATGTGAGTTTACAAAGCAAAGGGGAATTGAGGTTTTAGATAAAATTAATTGTATCAATTGTTAATCAGTTCACCTTAAAATAGGGAGATTATCTGAGTGGGCGCAATGTAATCACGTGTTTGCTGGCTCAGTCGCTAAGTTGTGTCTGATCCTTTGTGACCCCATGGACTGTAGCCCACCAGCCTCCTCTGTCCATGGGTTTCCCAGGCAAGAATACTGGAAGAGGTTGCCATTTCCTTCTCCAGGGGATCTTTCTTACCCAGGAAATCAAACCCAGGAAATCTGCCTGCATTACAGGCAGATTCTTTACCACTAAGTCACTTGGGAAACCCAGGGTAATCAGAAGGGTCCTTAAAAATGGAAGCAGAGGCAGAAGAAGACTCAGCTTCAGAGTGATGCAATGTGAGAAAGACTCTACCGACCACTGATGGCTTTGAAGCTGGAAGTGGGCCACAAGCCAAGGAATGCAAGCAACCTCTTGAAACTGAAGAAGGCAGAGAAATGGATTTTCTTAGAGCATCCATAAAAGAACTCAGCCCTGTTGACACCTTAGCCCAGAGAGAGCCACATCAGACTTATGACCTATAGAACTACAAAATAATAAGTGTCTATTGTTTTAAGTCACTAAGTTTGTGGTTAATTTGCTACAGCAACAAGGAGAAACTAATACATCTCCACAATTTTTTAAAGTATGAATCACAGATATGACTTGTTGAGTCAAAATCATGCAAAATTTAGTAATCCCTTTATATGTATTGCATTTCAGGAAGATAATAGCAGTTTTAAATGCCATCAACAAAGAGAATTTCCAAAATCAGAGAGTATTTTTGTTTTCTAATTTTTAGTAATTGACAGGCAAAATTTGTACCTAAATGTTTTAAATTCATTCTTATTATTGATTACTTATGATATGTGTTTATTGATTCCCCCATAGATTAGGAATGTAGCAGCCATTTTTATTTCTTTTTTTGTAAACTACTTGTTCAAATTCTCTGACCATTTTTCTTTCCAGGTATTCATCTTTTATTATTGCTTTATAAAAATAGGCATTTGTGTCACATAGGTTGAAAATGTTTGTAATTTGGCTTTATGCTTGATGTGTCAAGGTATAGAAGGTTCAACTTTTATATCATAAATCAAACTTTTACAATTTCTGCCTTTGATGTCATATCTCAAAGTCTCTTTCTCCTTTCTACATGTACAAATATTCATCTGTATCTTCACTTAGTGCTTTTATAGCTGAACAGTGTGCATTAAGAATATAACTCAGTTTCCCCTCAATGCTTACCTAGCAGTCTCAAGAACAAAAGGATCAACTATCTGTCCTTTCCCCACTAGAATAAGTTTAAAGATGCTATTTCAAAACAATTTCTGATATAGACTTGAATTCTCAGTTTTTTAAAATAAACTCATATTTGAAAGTGAAAAAGTTGCCCCAAAATAGCAATTTTCTGTTTATTGTTCTCAATTTATCACAGTCTCATGGATTCACATTTACCCTTTAAGGTAGGAAAGGTCTAACTCTGAAAGAAATGTGAAACAAGTAAGTAACCACACCATCTCTAAAATAAAGTTATATTTTCTAGTTATAAAACACCAAGGTCTTTAGCCACAAAGCAGAGAAAGAAAAAAATAAAAACCCACATCCTTTGTGTTTCATTATATATTACTATCAGTACCTGAAACTAAATAGTCTCCACAAGTAAATAACAGAAGCCATGAATATTCCTTTTCCTCTCTCTTTTCCTCCTGCCATTTGTCTCCTTCTAATTCCTGGAGGTAAGACATATTTTCATATGTTTTCAGTTTTGCTTATAAGAAAATGGAATTTTATATTGGTTTACTTTTTGTTCAGTATTGTGTAAAATTAAAAAAGAAATCATAACTTAATTTCTAATAATATTTCATGTTACTTTTAGTCTTTGCTATTGAAATGGCATATTGCTTTTTAAAATGAAAATATAACCTATTGTGTTTACAGCAAAAATATAAAAGTATAACTATATCTGGAGGGTCTCACAATTCAGGCCAGATCCACAGAGCAAAACCGGCAAGTGAAAAACCAACAAAGCCATTAAACTTGGGGTGGATAGATTATTTATCAACTGGGGAGCTTAGTTACCTCTGTCTGGTGGCTCAGACAGTAAAAAATCCACCTGCAGTGCAGGAGACTGGGTTCAATCCCTGGGTTGGAAAGATCTCCTGGAGAAGGGAATGGCAACTCACTCCAATATTCTTGCCTGGAGAATTCCACAGACAGAGGAGCCTGGTGAACTACAATCCATGGGATTGCAAAGAGTTAGACACAACAGAGCAACTAACACAACTCATAACTCTCAGATAAATCTTAAAATTTTGGCTTTCAGAATGAATTATGTTTATTTCCAGTAGTGAGAATGGTAAAGAAAGCAATAAATCAATGTAAAATAATCCAATGAACTATATATATGTGTGTGTCAACATTTAATAAAACTTACAGTTAAGTATATTCTAAGCGTTTGACATACACTCTTCTTATGTATTATTGTTATCAGCCCAATTTACATATGAGGAAACTAAGGTCAAAGAGACGATTTACTGAAGTCATCAGCTAGTAAGTAGTAGGTCTGGGATTTAAACCCAGAGTTCATGTTCTTAACCACACATTATGATATCTTATAGCTCAGTGATACCTTCAGAGCTGGGATTCTTAATGTGGGATCCATGAGCTCCTTCAAGGGCCTGAATGGGCACTAAGAAGTCTGTGGCTCTCTCAAAGTGAAAGAAAGAAAGTAAAGTGAAGTTGCTCAGTCGTGTCCGACTCTTTGCAACCCCACAGACTGCAGCCTACCAGGCTCCTCCGTCCATGGGATTCTCCAGGCAAGAATACTGGAGTGGTTTGCCGTTTCCTTCTCCAGGGGATCTTCCCGACCCAGGGACTGAACCCAGGTCTCCCACATTGCAGGCAGACACTTTAACCTCTGAGCCACCAAGGAAGCCTGTGACTCTCCCAAAACTGTGTGCAAATATTCACACGCATATCTGTGTCTGTACTTTATTTAGATTCTCAAATGGCTCTCCATTTCAAAAAATAACAAAGGTACTTCAGACAAACAGTTCTTCACAATGGATAGAGTATATTATTTTTCATGATGAGGAACTGGATTAGAAGACTGCTTTACTATTTATTAGTTGTGTGAACTTGGGCAAGGTAATTGCTCTCTCTAAACTTTACGTTCCTTATCTCTGTATGGGAATAATAACACCCACCATGCATTGCAGCAAACAACAGAACCAGAGTCTGAAACTTACCAGTGCCTGGTAAATATAGATGCTTTCACTATTGCTGCTAGTATAGTTGTTGTTCTTTCTTCAAATTTAATACAATTTACCAAACCATCATTCCCAACAATAATCTCATCATGAAACACTGAGATTTTTAAGGTCAATAACACAGGGTCCAACCCCAAACTGAGACAATGAAGCCTGTAGTATAAAGTGAACCACTGAGGAATGGCAGAAAAAGGAGAATGAGGTTTCTCCCCCATCTGCTCTTCCTGTATGATATTGAGTAAGTCTTTAATCTTTTTCGCTTTTTGAGCTTTAATAAAAGAGATTCTATTGCCTGACAGTTTCTGCCTCCCAGGGATAGGAAGGAGATGGATATTAGGTTAAAGGTGATCTGAATTCTTGAGGAAGAGAAGTAGTATTTAAGTTCAAGATACTATTATCCGAAGCTATCATGGGAAACTGTAAAATCTCTGAACCACCTGGACCACTTTGATCTTCTGTCCCTGGACACAAAGTGCATGCATGTCTAAATACTCGTTCTGGATCTGTTCATGATTATCAGAACTTTCTCAGGGGGACACATAACTCGGTAAGACAGGATTTCACTCTGGATCACTCTTACAGTTTTTCCAGGATCCTGCGAGGGAATTATAGGAGGAAATGAAGGGCCCCTCACACAAGACGCTACATGGCGCTAATCAAAGGGCTGAAACTCTGTGCAGGGGCTTTGATCAAAGAAAACTGGGTGTTGACAGCTGCCCACTGCGACCTGTAAGTGATTCTGAGCTCCTCTCACTCTAGACACCCGGGGTCGGGGGGCGGGGCCGAGGCTGTCAGAAGGCTCTGAAGTCCAAAACCAAAACTAGGCAGGGATGGAGAAGAAAGTGTGCAAGTACGTTCAACGTTATACGCTCTTATTATGTTTGTCTCTATAAGCAAAGGCCAGATCCTGTAGAATAAAATTGAACTGTATGACTATTTTCTCATATTACTTTTTAAACTATAAATAGCAATATTATTAACATTTTGAAAATCAAAATGGTGAAAAACAGCCCTCCTAATTTTATGAACTTTACTAATCACTGTTACTATTTTGCTATATTTTATTTCAGGCTTTTTTCACAAATGTATTTTACATAGTCAAGCAAGTTAAATGTTCTCTATGATTACAAGTGATTTACTTCTGTGATCTAGTTAGTCTTACCCCATGTTGCTACATATTAGATTGAACCATATGTTACTGATATTTAACTGTTTGACTTTTCAAAACAGTCATTTCCTATGGTTCAAACTAATTTTTCCCTAATTATGATTTGAAAGTCAGAATAATGTTTATCACCTGGATATGCTGCTGTTTTCTTCATCAGGACTTGTTGTTAGTAACTGGAACCTACTATTTCCCTGTTCACTTTAGTATAAATTGGATGAATAAAATAAAAGACTTAAAAACTAGCCCCCACAAAGATGATCCAAGGAGATCTGCACTATATTGTGTCAAAGGAGAATTTATCAAATGATCTAGTTAGTCTTACCCCATGTTGCTACATATTAGATTGAACCATATGTTACTGATATTTAACTGTTTGACTTTTCAAAACAGTCATTTCCTATGGTTCAAACTAATTTTTCCCTAATTATGATTTGAAAGTCAGAATAATGTTTATCACCTGGATATGCTGCTGTTTTCTTCATCAGGACTTGTTGTTAGTAACTGGAACCTACTATTTCCCTGTTCACTTTAGTATAAATTGGATGAATAAAATAAAAGACTTAAAAACTAGCCCCCACAAAGATGATCCAAGGAGATCTGCACTATATTGTGTCAAAGGAGAATTTATCAAGTGAGAACTGCAGCACAAGGTACACTGTAAAGATCACCATTGGCTTGATTAATAGGCCCACTTAGTGCAAAGTCTATCCAGCAAATCAAGAAAAACTTCTGCCCATCTCTCCCAGATTAGCTGTCATTAGGTTCACAAACTAGACTTGGGGGCTAGTAGTTTATTTCCTTCTGTGTGTGTTTAGATTCAGTTCAGTTCAGTTCAGTTCAGTCGCTCAGTCGTGTTCAACTCTTTGTGACCCCATGAATTGCAGCACGCCAGGCCTCCCTGTCTGTCCATCACCAACTCCCAGAGTTTACCCAAACTCACGTCCATTGAGTCAGTGATGCCATCCAGCCATCTCATCCTCTGTGGTCCCCTTCTCCTCCTGCCCCTAATCCCTCCCAGCATCAGAGTCTTTTCCAGTGAGTCAACACTTCACAGGAGGTGGCCAAAGTACTGGAGTTTCAGCTTTAGCATCATTTCTTCCAAAGAAATCCCAGGGCTGATCTCCTTCAGAATGGACTGGTTGGATCTCCTTGCAGTCCAAGGGACTCTCAAGAGTCTTCTCCAACACCATAATTCAAAAGCATCAATTATTCGGCACTCAGCTTTCTTCACAGTCCAACTCTCACATCCATACATGACCACAGGAAAAACCATAGCCTTGATAGACAGAACTTTGTTGGCAAAGTAATGTCTCTGCTTTTGAATATGCTATCTAGGTTAGTCATAACTTTCCTTCCAAGGAGTAAGCGTCTTTTTTATTTCATGGCTGCAGTCACCATCTACAGTGATTTTGGAGCCCCATGGCAAAGTAATGTCTCTGCTTTTTAATAGGCTATCTAGGTTAGTCATAACTTTCCTTCCAAGGAGTAAGCGTCTTTTTTATTTCATGGCTGCAGTCACCATCTACAGTGATTTTGGAGCCCCCCAAAATAAAGTCTGACACTGTTTCCCCATCTATTTCCCATGAAGTGATGGGACCAGATGCCATGATCTTCGTTTTCTGAATGTTGAGCTTTAAGCCAACTTTTTCACTCTCCTCTTTCACTTTCATCAAGAGGCTTTTTAGTTCCTCTTCACTTTCTGCCATAAAGGTGGTGTCATCTGCATATCTGAGGTGATTGATATTTCTCTCGGCAATCTTGATTCCAGCTTGTGCTTCTTCCAGCCCAGCATTTCTCATGATGTACTCTGCATAGAAGTTAAATAAGCAGGGTGACAATATACAGCCTTGACGTACTCCTTTTTCTATTTGGAACCAGTCTGTTGTTCCATGTCTAGTTCTAACTATTGTTTCCTGACCTGCATACAGGCTCCTCAAAAGGCAGGTCAGGTGGTCTGGTATTCCCATCTCTTTCAGAATTTTCCACAGTTTATTGTGATCCACACCGTCAAAGGCTTTGGCATAGTCAATAAAGCAGAAATAGATATTTTTCCGGAACTCTCTTGCTTTTTCGATGATCCAGCAGATGGCAATTTGATCTCTGGTTCCTCTGCCTTTTCTAAAACCAGCTTGAAGTTTTGTTTTTTGCTTTAGTTCTTTATCTGGCTGCATGGCATCTTTGCTGCATTAAAGAGTATCTTTCACTGTGGCGTGCAGACTCTCTAGTTGTGGCATGTGGGCTCAGTAGCTGCAGTGCACAGGCTTAGTTGCTCTGAGGCATGTGGGATCTTAGTTTCCCAACTAGGGCTCGAACCTGCGTCTCCTCCACTACAAGAGAGATTCTTAACCACTGGACAACCAGGGAAGTCCCCTATATTCAGCTTTAAAATTTCACTATTATGTCAAGATTCGTTTTTTCAGTTCTACATATTCAGTTCTAGGCTCTTTTCCATCTTAGTGGGATCTTAGTTTCCCAACTAGGGCTCGAACCTGCGTCTCCTCCACTACAAGAGAGATTCTTAACCACTGGACAACCAGGGAAGTCCCCTAGATTCAGCTTTAAAATTTCACTATTATGTCAAGATTCGTTTTTTCAGTTCTACATATTCAGTTCTAGGCTCTTTTCCATCTTTGTCATTTTCGAGGACAAGCAAGTTACACTATCTTGTGGTAGTTAGACTACCACAAAGAAATAAACCTGATACTTCTGCTCTCATTCTTTGGTTTAGTCTCTAGTTCTTGGGTTTAGTCTCTAGTTCTTGGGTTGAGTTTCTTCCATTAGGTGTTGATTCCACAAATCCAAGGCAGATGGAGAAACTGGCAGCTCTTCTCTCTGCAGCAGCCCATGTTGTCAGCACCCAAGCACACCTCTCCAGGCCTTGCCAACCCAATGCTCCCACTGCTGTCAAAAGACCTGGGATTCCCCTCCTGTTGCTTCTTCCCTGAAAAGACCTGAAGTTGAACCATCTAAGATAACACATGTCATAGGAGTTTTAGGTAAAACACCTAAAGAAAAAAGAGCCTCCTAAATGCCCCCTAACGTGCTGTGCTTATTTATATATAGAAAACCATCTAAAAGAACTGATTGGATTTTAAAAATTAAATTCATACTTAATTTCATCTGTTCTGTCACATAAATTATATCATTCTTGTTTTTTCCAGGAAGGGAAGTCCTCAAGTTATTCTTGGGGCCCACTCTACATCCCATAAAGAGAAACTTGACCAAGTATTTTCCATTAAAAAGGCAATTCCCTACCCATGCTTTGATCCACAGACATTTGAAGGGGATCTTCAACTACTTCAGGTAAACATGTTGGGTTTTTTTTTTCCAATAACTATTTTGAAATTGCAAAATTTTGAAATTTGGTCAGTTTAACCTGAAACCAGTTTTACACACTGGCCTCACAGTCAAGACTGGCTAATGCCAGGATGTAGAGGTAAGAAGCACAGCAGGGACCCAACATAATTACACAAATGTTCACCTTCTTGGAAGTCAGTTCAATTTAACAAATATTAACAAAAGTCCTACTGTGGTAAGACCTGTCAATCCAAAAACATAATGCCACCAGCAACTCAATTACAGTCAAACCAAGTTGCGTTTGTTAACTCTTGCTCAGCAAGAGCTACTGCATACCATTAGGAACCATGGAGTGGCTTGTAAGAGTGTTAGATGGGACTTTTCCCAGGATTTGGGTGCATGTCAGATGAGAAGCAGTATTCTAGGAAGTAGGAGTTTGCTCTGAACTGACTATTGTCAGGAAGTGGGGTAATTCTATGATGGAGCATCTCAGTGAATCTTACTTACCTTGGAGGCTAAATCTGTGATTGATAAGAAGCAGCGGCCACTCATTTTAGCCAATAGGAGGCGTTTGGTCATTTTTGTGGTGGGCAAATGACCTTACTTTTGCCTGTACTCAAACATGACTGCAAAGTGGCCTGGAGTCTTGCTCCTTTCTTTAGGCTCACCTTGTCTGATATTAAAAGCAAAAGTATTAGTTGCTCAATCGTGTCCAATTCTTGTGATTCTTGTGACTCTGTGGAGTGTAGCTTACCAGGCTTCTCTGTCCATGGAATTCTCCAGGCAAGAATCCTAGAATGGGTTGCCATTCCCTTCTCCAAGGGATCTTCCCCACCCAGGGACTGAACCCAGGTCTCTTGCATTGCAGGCAGATTCTTTGCTGTCTGAGCCACCAGGTAAGTCCTATCTGATACTGGTGGTCTATAAAAGTGTTCATGATCAGTAGGAAAAGTTGTGGCCCAGCTGTAAGTGCCAGTAAGATTTTCTCTCTTCATAAGATAAACAGGTGCTGTTCTCAAAGTGTTCACAGTTTCTAGTGGAAGAGACAGACAAATAATCAACAGTTCTGAGCTGGCTGTATTCGACTCATCAGTGATGGAGATGACTTAGAAGTGGGGTCTGAGGGAACACAGGCCATGTCCAGGCGGTCAGGGAAGCTTTCTTAAAGAAGGTACAGGAGTCAGGAGGCAAAAAAGAGGAAAGGGGCTTCCGGGCAGGAAGTATAAGAGGAGTCTTTAATGGAAAATGCATTTGGAGGAAGAGGGAAGAAAGGGACGTTATCGTGAAATTTAAGAAAGAGGGAAGCCAGACATTGTAAACCATGGGAAGAAGTTTGAACTTTATGGGGAAGGAAATGGGAAAGTATTTTAAGCAGGGCAGTGACATGATGAGACTTGTTTTTAGGAGGATCACCTGACTGCTATGCAGAAAGTATGATCGAAGAGGCAGAATTGGGCAGAGTGTGCAATTCACGCTCTTCCAAAGAGGGTTGAGGAGAGATTTCCCCACCAAGACTTAAGAGGAAGCTCTAGGAATCCACACGTTCCCATATCAGAAGTAAAGAGAGGACCTAGAGCTTTGTATGCTTCTGGCAAACTCCCCACATGCCTTGCCCCCGCACTTACCAGTGACCCTCACTCTTTCTGCCTTGAGACTCTAGGCCCTGCCTCTCTCTCCGGTCTCCTCTCCTCCCCCGTCCTGCTTCCTGCACGGGGCAACGTAACTCCCTCCCCCGCCCAGTAGAGGGCGCTACCTAGCCTGCTTCCCTCCTGCCTTTTTCTCCACCGCAGGGCACTTCTGATATATTAAATACTTTAGATTGTTTGTCTGTCTCCCTCAGTGCGATGTCAACTTCAAAGAACAGATATTTTTATCTTTTTATTTCTCCCCTATACCAGGGAGTATAGTACCTAGTACACGGTAAACCTTCCATAAACATTTTCTGAATAATTTTGGATAAGGAATGGAATTAAACCAGACAGTGGCAAACCCATCAAGGGAAAAGATTCTGAACTCAGGTTTCAAGAAATTGATAGCAGTGGTCAAGTCTCCTTTAGGACTTCAATATCTTTACAAGAGTGTGCGGTGAGTAAGGGGTGCAAAGTAGAGTCAGGAAACCCTCTCACCTCTGACACTGTGGCCGGAAAGGTGAGGTGGCTGGAGAAATCTTAAAGAGGGTGTCAGGACGCCCCTGTGGTTAGCCTTCCAGTGTGAAAACCTACTGATGTGCTCATCACTGGTCTGTGTGCCTGACCCCAGGAGGGCTATCTACGAGCATATGCATCCTGACTCCAATTCTGATCCACTCATTCAGACCTGAAGTCCTTTCTGGGGGTCCTGCTGCCTCCTTGTCAATCCAACCAGATAACAAGCATGAAGACTTGTGAGAGGGTGAGCAGGACAGAAAGACAGGTGTTGCACATGGGCATTTGAAGTTCTGTGGAAAGAGTTTAAGCTGTGGCCATTTCTTTTTCTAAATTCTAATGGGCGGGGTCGCACAAAATCGACTCAGAGGGGGCCCTGAGGAGGTGGGGACTGTCTAATGTCAGGAAGTGGGGCCTGAAAGCAATGCAATGATAGGAACTTGGCAGTGGCCTCTGCCGCTGTGCTGCTGTGTTTTTAGAAGGTCCGCAATACTAGGACTCCCTACAGCTTGAGGCAAGAAGAAAAGAACTAGAATTATCTTCCTCTATTCTCTTCTCAACTTTTATCACACTCCCTACTCTCCTGACCTGAATTTTCAGAAGAAAAAGAGAGAAAGCAAGGTAGTGAGGCAAAAAGAGGGCTTGGCGAATGAAAGAAAGGGGCAAAGTGTACGTGAGCCCTCTAAGGCAGTGCAAGGGGGTTGTGCTTGCTCAGAAGAGGGGAAGCCACGTTCCCACTGAAAAGGCAAATGCCACTGACCCCTTTCCCACCCTGCCCCACTGCACCTGGAGCTCTGATTTCCTTTCATTGGCCTTGATATCAGTCAGTTCACAAATTTAAGATCACCTGAATAAAATAATGATTGAGCTCTCCAACACAGCTTTTCAGCCACAGAACTGTCAGCCACCACCAATAAAATTTCATCATTGACAGGTCAACCAACTGAAGTTTACTAGACTATCCTAGCAAAACATGCCTGAAAAGGTATGCTGTGACTTTAAAAAACCAATAACTGATGGTCAATTTAGTTGGAACGTGTTTTGATTTATATTCTTCGTAAGTGAAAGTGAAGTCGCTTAGTTGTGTCTGACTCTTTGTGACCCCATGGACTGTAACCCACAAGGCTCCTCTGCCCATGGGATTCTCCAGGCAAGAGTACTGGAGTGGGTTGCCATTTCCTTCTCCAGGGGATCTTCCTGACCCAGGGATTGAACCCAGGTCTCCTGCATTGCAGGCAGACGCTTTAACCTCTGAGCCAAGGAAGAAGATATTCTTCATAAGAACATGCTAAATAAGCAAGTTATCTATTTAAGTCAGAGCTGTTTTCTGGGTTTGGTTACTGTTGTCCTTGCCTTAAACTGCGTCTTCTGTCTCTTTTCTAGCTGGAAGGTAAAGCAACTATAACCAAAGCTGTAGGAATACTTCAGCTACCAAAAACAGAAGACGATGTCAAACCCCACACCAAGTGTCATGTGGCAGGATGGGGAAGCACCAAAAAAGACACGTGTCAAATGTCTAATGCCTTGAGAGAAGCCAATGTTACGGTGATAGATAGGAAGATATGCAATGATGCCCAGCACTATAATTTTAATCCAGTTATTGATCTCAGTATGATCTGTGCTGGTGGTAGAAAAGGTGAAGATGATTCATGTGAAGTAAGTAAATTAAAATCTTAATTTACCATTTGGGGCAATGGGAAATCATGCCTAACAAGAACAAGGTGGACTGTTGTTATTCCTTCTTATATCCAAGGCCTGAAAGAATGTCTGCTTGACACTGGGCTGCTGTGTTCTCCCTCGTCCCAGGTGAAACCTACCATCCAGGGAAACTCCTCTCGTTACCAATGATCAGGATCGCATTTAACCACCACTTATGGTGCTGTGGCCTTCCCTGGTGGCTCAGATGGTAAAGAATCTGCCTGCAATGCAGGAGACCTGGGTTTGATCCCTAGGTTAGGAAGATCCCCTGAGGGAGGGCATGGCAACTCACCCCAGTATTCTTGCCTGGAGAATCCCCGTGGACAGAGGATGCTGACAGGCTACGTTCCATGGGGCTGCAAACAGTTAGACACAATTAAGCAACTAAGCACAGCACAGCACATGGATTCTGTCCTGCTGATCATGACAGCTGGCATTTATCAGATGCCAAGAACTATACTAAGTTGTATATTTTATGCTAGTTGATCCTCAAATAGCCCCATGGGATAGACACTATTATCAATCCTATTATATAGATGAGGCTTCCCCGGTGGCTCAGTGGTAAAGAATCCTCCTGCCTGAGGAGGTCAAGGCAACTCACTCCAGTGTCTTTGCCTAGGAAATCCCATGGACAGAGGAGCCTGGCAAGCTACAGTCTATGGGATCGAAAAACTGTCAGACACGACTTAGCAACTAAACAACAAATTTTACAGATGGGGAAATTAAGACATAGAAAGTTACTTAACTTCCCAAGTTAAATAATGGCAGTCAGTAGGGTGGACCTGGACTTGAACCCAGGCCACCTGACTCCCAACTCCTGCGTTGTTCTGCCTCTCCATGTGCCAAGAATAGGCTTGACCAGGGTTCAGCCTTATTTAGAACTCATGTTCCAGAAGTGATTTGCAGGGTCAGAGAGAATATGAAATGAGAACTGATGACCTGGAAAAGAGCCCTAAAATTTGTTTGAACTCTCACAAGTACTCCTTGGTGTGAGATGGCTTACCCTGTGTCCTTCTTTAAAGCAGGATGTAATTCAAATCCCATCTCATGCCTCAGGCAGAACCAACATCCAGTCTCTTCCCCTAACATCTACTGGCCAAGAAAAGGGGATACAGGGCGACTGAGGGAGACAGTTATTTTCACTGTTAAAGACTTCCCTTGCTGCTCTTTGTTTTACCGATGAAAATAAATTTTTCACATCTTCAGAATTGTCTTTTGCAAAAGGGAAATGATTGGAAAATATTAACAGATCTGTGTAATTGATGCTGAGGGCAGACAATTAATAAAAGAGATATAAATTAGCCTTTAAGGAAAGAGAGAAAATGTGTGAGTGAATGACTGAATAAATGAATGACTAAAAGGGTGATTAAATATCCTTGGAAAGCTGCTGCTGCTGCTAAGTTGCTTCAGTTGTGTCCGACTCTGTGTGACCCCATAGACGGCAGCCCACCAGGCTCCTCCATCCCTGGGATTCTCTAGGAAAGAATACTGGAGTGGGTTGCCATTTCCTTCTCCAATGCATGAAAGTGGAAAGTGAAAAGTGAAAGTGAAGTCGCTCAGTCGTGTCCGACTCTTTAGTGACCCCATGGACTGCAGGCTACCAGGCTCCTCCATCCATGGGATTTTCCAGGCAAGAGTACTGGAGTGGGTTGCCATTGCCTTCTCCAATCCTTGGAAAGCACTTCTGTCTAAATCATGTTACTTTCTGTTTCAGGGGGATTCTGGAAGTCCTCTGATATGTGATAATGTTTTCAGAGGTGTCACTTCCTTTGGCAAGTGTGGCAGCCCCCAGAAACCTGGCATCTACATCCTCCTTACCAAAAAACACCTCAACTGGATAAAGAAAACCATTGCAGGAGCCATATAACATTTCTACTTCAAAGTGGAAAATCGAAGTAACCAAGTGAAAGGGTTTTAAACTCGACCTATCCGAAGAAGCATTTTGCAAACCCTCTGAACTTCATGTACAAAATGCCGCCTGTCTAAAATGAATTCAGCAATGAAAGAAATGACCTCCTGCTATCCCTCTTCCCCAATCAGCAAAGGCTGAATCATCACATGTTCTCTATCCATGGTGAGAGATGTCCCCTGAGAAAAAGTTCTCCGATTCCGTGACTTTTTGTTTTATTCAGAATTTGGACTGTCACTTTTGTGTTCATTCTTAAAAGGAAGTCAAACTCGAGAAAGAATATTCTCCTTTCTTCCAAATGAAGATCCAAAATATTTCTGTTCTTAGACATTCAGAGCCTGGTATTGTATTCAGTGTGAGAGTAAAGACAGAGATAAGGAGGGGTTATTCGCTTCTTACTATATGCTTCTGCATTGCTTAACTTCTTACAAAAATTCTAATTATGAATAAGTGGGAAAGACTCAGTGTGTGTTTTAGATAGTGGGAAAATTTAGAATTTGAGGTTAGAGATAGTTCAGGGAAACTGCATCATTTATTCATTGCAAGTAGACTAAAATTACATAGACGAGCAGGCTGCAGTCCAGCCAGTACTTTGGTATGTATTTCGCTTTAGCTAGACAATTTATATATGCAATCACTAAGCTTAGTTCTGTGTTATTCTTGATAGACTGTGATATATAATAAATAAAGATGCTTTTTTTATTACCTACCATTTATAATCACATCTTTTGTTGCACTGTTTCTCCAAAGAGCTAATTTATAAATGCTCATTCTGTAATAATTCTGGCTGACTTATCCAATTTAATTCCTCAAACATTTCCTGAGGGCCCACCATGTGCCAGGCAGTCTGTCCAGATTTATAAATATTAAGACATGACCACTGCTTTCAAAATGTTTGAAGTCTAGTAGGAAGCAAGGAGAAATCCATAAGTATGAGGATGTCTGCTTTGGGTTCTAAAGAACACGTAACAGAGTAAGGCTATCTACTGTGTTGAGAAGTGATGGGGGAAAGATAAACAATATTTCACACTCCCAGAAGCCATCCCAATTATCTCTCAGAGTCTTCCTCCTGAGATCTGCCCTATGTTTAGACAGACCAATACAAATTTTGGATTTCCGACTAGAATGCCACAGACATCACAGCAATCTGGTGGGAAGATCATTGGTCTATAGGTCGGACACCAGCTCCATCACTAGACAGTGTAAGACCTTGAGCAGAGTATTAGTCTGTGCCTCCATTTTCACATCTATAAACTGAAAATCTGTAGAGGGACTTCACTGGTGGCTCAGTGGCAAAGAATTCAAGCTCCCAGTGCAGCGAGCCCAGGTTTGATTTCTTGTCAGGGAACTAGATCCCACATGCTGCAACTAAGACTTGGCATAGCCAAATAAAGAAAGAAACGGACATTTCTGTGTATCCAATGAGAAAATCCCAAATATTGAATGCTTTCTATCTACAAGACACTCGGTCCTAAGCAACCTCCCACTGGTGACGCTGAGACAACTTGTACAAAAGTGGCCTGTACTGTCCTTAGCAGAAGCCCAACTACAGAAGCAATTAATCTGCAGCGTTGATTGGTGGAGTAAGCAGAGCAACGAACCTGGGCCGGAGGCCCTAACTTCACTCTGCCTCTAACTCACCGCACCACTCTGAAGAAATCATTCAAGCTCTCTGGCCCCGTGTCCTCAATTTATCATGAGCAGAGTGGCCGATAATCACCCAGATCAAAAAATGTGTAAAAAAAATATCCTCTAACGGAGGCCTTTGCACAAACATTAAGAACAATGAACTTACCACAGTGTACAAGGCCCTGCACAAGCTGGCATCTGTGTACTCACTTCACTCCGGCTGTGCCAAGATTCTTTCCTCGGTCACACACACACACACACACACACACACACACACACACACACACCAGGGTCTGTGCCCTCACACTCTCACATGTGTCCCCACCCCCAAAGGCACTCACACACCTGCACACACACCCACTCCCCGCTAGGTTTTCTCAGGTTGGCTTTAACGCTGGCTGCTCAGCCTCTCAGAGTCAGACCCTCTCTGAGTATTCTCCACTTCAGAACCCAGTTTTGTTCCTTTCAGTTCAGTTCAGTCGCTCAGTTGTGTCTGACTCTTTCAACCTCATGAACCGTAGCATGCCAGGCCTCCCTGTCCATCACGAACACAATTTAAAAACATTTCATATGTTTATAAATTTCTTTCTTAGTAGACTCTATGCTCCATATGGCAAAGATTAAATGTTTATTCACCTTTATGTCTTATCTCCAGCATTTAGCACTGTGTCTGGCACCTCGGAGGTATTCAATTAATATTTATGTAATGCATTAATTAATATGATTCCAGGCCTTGTCCTCAACAGCTGATTGACTTCTCTGTGACCATGGGAAGAGGACAGCAAATTCAAATATAAATGCATATAATAGCATGCATTGCTCTTTTGGAAAATATTAATTCATTGAGTTATGTAGATTTTCCAAGTTCTGACACATTCATTGCACAATGTTTTAAAAATACACTTGTTAATATCACTACCATCTCATTGGGAAAGTCCTTAAGTGTGGGGAAGATGTCAAGCTTGTGAGAGCAGAAACAAGTGTTTCCAAAATTCTAATTTTATCGTTAGCAACAAACATTGTCAGTTGTTTTCTCTAAAGTGACAGTTTCACTTCATTCATATTTGAAAAACTGTCATTAAATATCAAAGCCTGAATAATCATATTTTGTCTGTCAGCATTCTTTTTTTCTTAATTTTATTGCAGTATAGTTGATTTACAAAGTTGTATCAGCTTCCTGTTGTTGTTTAGTTACTCAGTCATGTCTGACTCTGTGACCCCATGGACCGCAGCACGCCAGGCTTCCCTGTCCTCCACTATCTCCCAGAGTTTGCTCACACTCATGTCCATTGAGTCAGTGATGCCATCCTACCGTCTCATCCTCTGTTGCCACTACTGCATAGCAAAAATGAATCCACATTCTTTCAAATAAAAATAGTATTCCATGAAAGACATAGATCAATTAGCAACTCAAACAATTACACTAGTGTTTTTCATCAAAGCAACCATAGTACTTTAATGTGCAACCAATATGCTTCACACATACATTGCACACTTCCCACATCACAGAGAATATAAAGAAGACATTTACTACAGACATTTACTATTGTTTCTATACCTGTGTGTTAACATTTTCACTAATGTCACAAAGGCAATGATGGGGAAAACTGCTGGTGTCTTAGCAGGGTAGTAAAACTAAAATTTACTACAGGATAAAGATGTGTCCATTTTTTTTTAATTTTGCTGTTTCTGCTGTCTCATCAAAGACATTCTTCACTGAAACTGGTTTTCTCTTCTGAGAGTGTCTGACAATGAATACAGCGACTATTAGTACAGTCTGATGCTACTGCACTGATTTGTGCTGAGACACCAGCAGTTTCCCCCATCATTGCCTTTGTGACATTAGTGAAAATGTTAACACACAGGTATAGAAACAAGCAACATCTTAGCATTATTATGAAAATTAATTTAATCTCACAGACCCCTGAAAAAGTTTCAGGAACACCCAGGGGTCCACCAACCACACTTTGAGAACTACTGGCTTACAATATTGCAAAGACTCACTCATAACTGGAATAAATTAAACATTTTCCCAAGAGTATAAATAGGTAGCCTTAATTTACAATTTTTTAAATTTATACTTATGGGATTCTCCTGGCGGCTCATGAAAAGAAACTCAACATGAGTCATTAGTCATTACAGAAATGCAAATCAAGACCACAATTAGAAACTTCTTCACACTCACTAGAATAGCAATTGTAAAAAAAATACTAAAAGGAAATATTGACAATAGTTTAGAAACCTGGAATCTTCATACATTGTTAATGCAATATAAAATAATTCAGCCACTTTAAAAAGTAGAAGTTCTTCAAGATGCTAAACAGCTAAAATATGACATAGTCATCCCACTCTTAGGTTTATGCCCCACCCCCAAAATGAAAACATATGTCCACATGAAAACTTGTACATAAATGCTCACAGCAGCATTGTTCATAACAGGTAAAAAGTAGAAACAACAAAAAGTATATCAGCTGCTAAATTGGCAAATAAAATATATTTCCATGTGATGGAATATATTTGACAATAAAAAGGAATAAAAAGCATCATGCTAAGTGAAAGAAGTCAATCACAGAAGACCACATATTGCGCACTTGCATTTATATGACATGTCCAAAACAGGCAAGTCTCAGAAGTCAGAAATTAGATTAGAGGTTGTCTAGGGCAGGGGAGTCAGGGAAAGGAGGGTAATGCCGAGTGACTGGTAATGGCTATGAGACTTTCCTGGGGAATGATAAGTGTTCTAGAATCAGATTATGGTGGTGGTTGCACAACTCAAAATAGCTTGAAAGCCAGTGAATGATACACTTCAAATGAGTGAACTTGATAGTACGTAAATTATATCTCAAAAGCTGTTAAAAATCATCATGAGGTATTTCCATGGGTGGTCCGGTGCTTAAGAGGCTCCCCCTGCCAGTGCATGGGCGCAGGTTCCTCCCTGGTCTGGGAAGATCCCACATGCCACAGGATAGCTAAGCCTGTGCTCCACAGCTGCTGAGCCTTCACTCTAGGGCCTGTGCTCCCCACAAGAGAAGCCACTGCAAAGAGAGGCTCCTGCACTACAGAGTCGCCCCTGCTCACTGCAGCTAGAGAAAGCCCACATGCAGCAAGAAAGCGCTGGCACAGTCAAAAACAAAATCAATAAGTACCTTTTTAAACATTACCGTATGTCGAGGGAGGGTAAGCATATTCACATAAAAAGAAACAGAACTATCCATGTTTCCTTTAGGAAATTTTCAGTAGCTTATTGTCAATTAAAATTTGACTTTTTTAGTCTGCATTAAAATTATTCACCGAAACCAGAAGCAGGGTACCCCACTATTTTACTGAAAGTGATTCACCTTTGATGCACCAGTGATAGCTGAGAAAAAGAAACACAGGGGTCTCAGTGGGGTTTCCTTCCAAGGTCATGTGATTTCTGAAAAAGCAAGCTCTGAGGTTGAAAGCCTCAGGGTGTTAACTCTGGGGATGGCTGGTTAAAAGCCAACACCCTGATCAAACACATTACTATTTGTGTAATATAATAAAGACCACATCCTCGCTCAGAAAAAGAGCTGATGACATTTCTAATAGAAAGCATACTGAATACTGTTCCTTCAGAGACTGAGAATGATCCTTCTTAGAGTCGTTCTCCAATATTGGAACAAAATAGTGATATCTGATTCCCATTTTCCTTTCTTAGCTAAATCCAGAAAGAAGGAAAGGAGAAAGGAAAGGAAGGAGGGAGAGAGGAAGGGAAGAAGGGAGGGAAGAGAAATTCAGATACTCTCACATGTCTAAAGTTGTAAAATCAACTCGTCAGGGGAAGCACAATCAGAGGCCGGCCTGGGAAAAACCAGTGCTCCCTAACCCCACCAGCCTCTGTCCCCACCTGCCAGATTCCAGATAGGGGCACAACAAATTACCTCAACAGAGTGGAGAAGGAAAATCCAGGCAGGAGCTTATGAATAAATAGGATTCCCTCCTACATTTCCATGTATACTTGGCCGATTCATTCTCGCAAAATCCTAGGCAATAACTAAAAAGACATTTGGCTAGTGACCAATTTTTAGGTGACTGATTTTAAATCTCTGATTAAAGACTATAAAGAGCTTTCATTTATGGTAGGTAATTAAAGAAAAGATAATGTTGCTGATGAAAACTAGAATGCTCAAAATCTCAGTTGAAACATTTGCAGTCTCTTCTTGTGTACTATCATCTGATGGCAACAAGGCCCCATAGTCCCTGTCTGCCATGGATTTACATCTCTCTCCCTGCAGATGTCCTCGATGAGGGGGGTCACACCCTCTGGTGAGGAGCGATTACTCACTGTTCTCACTTGTGGGGTTCCTTTCCCTAATGCCTAACTTTGAAATGGGAAAGAAAGAAAAGAAAAGAAACCACATCCTTTGTACCTTCAATATATAAATAAGAGCTAGTCAAGAACTGAAAACAGATTTCACATTGATTGATGTGGGGACACCAGCCACAATGAGGAGCTCCTCTACCTCTCTGGCAGCCACACTCTCGATTGTCTTTTTTCTCCTAATTTCTGAAGGTAAGACTGATCCTTGCCATTTCCATATAATAAAAGAAACCACATCCTTTGTACCTTCAATATATAAATAAGAGCTAGTCAAGAACTGAAAACAGATTTCACATTGATTGATGTGGGGACACCAGCCACAATGAGGAGCTCCTCTACCTCTCTGGCAGCCACACTCTCGATTGTCTTTTTTCTCCTAATTTCTGAAGGTAAGACTGATCATTGCCATTTCCACTATAATAAATTAAGTAAAATGGAGTAGACTTTTTGGCAATATTAACTAAGTGTTCTAAGAGGAGTTTTTTTTCTGCAAGTCTTAACATTCTTCCTTGGATTCTACAAATATCTTTTTTTTTTTTTTTATTCATTCATTTGCTTGGTTGCACCGGATCTTGGTTGTGATATGTGGGATCTTAGTTCCCAGACCAGGAATTGAACCTGTGCCCCTGCATTGGGAGCACAGAATCTTAACTACTGGGGCATCTGGGAAGTCCCTCTACATCTATCTTTATTTTAGAAGGAAAAATCCTTCTTTCTTCTTTATAATTCCTTTATAAAAGATAATGGAACCACCAGTGCTGCTAATATGTGGCTTGAAAATTGCCCAAAAGGACTCTGTAAAGACAAGTAATCAAACAGACATAAAGCTCTTACATTAGGAAAACAAATAGCACCTTTCAGGAAAGGAATGCAACACCTCAGCCTTTCTTGCTGCAGAAAATGCATAGATAGTTTTAATTATAAAATCAACTGTACTTCAATAATCCATCAGTCTTTAAAAAAAATCCTGACCTAGATGTACCCCCTAAGTCAAAATGATTCAAATATTCATCATTATTTCTCTAGGCTAGTGTGTCCTTGAGAATACATTAGGACACTGGGAGCGTCGACTCTTTGGCAGGGCTAAATTAAGTGTTTTGAATTAAGTGTACTCTTTGATGCAGTAGGTAGTAACTAACTAGCCTGGTTTTATGTGAGCTGCACAGGCATTAGTTTAAAATGCTGTGAAAGTCATGGGATTATCTCTAGAAGGGTAATAGGATACAATAGCCCTGAGTAGCTCTAGACAGTCCTTAAAATCTTCCTAGGCACTGATAACGACTCTGGGGCTAGGCTGAACTGTGCCAGCAAGTGTAGAGCTTGGGTTTTCTCCACGGTCTGGCAGTTTTTGGAGGTGGAAATGGTGGACAAGGGCTGATGGAACCTATCTTACCAAAAATTCCCGAGGAAGATCTCTGGTTTATCTTGCATCTAAAAATAAGGAGAAATTTCAGAAATAAGAAGATTGCAGGACATTAGAGACAGAAGAATGGACAGAATACTATTAATATAAGCATGGGCTTCCCTTGCGGCTAGGACGCTAAAGAATCCACCCGCAGTGCAGGAGACCCGGGTTCGATCCTTGGGATGGGAAGATCCCCTGGAGGAGGGCATGACAACCCACACCAATATTCTTGCCTGAAGAATACCCATGGGCAGAGGAGCCTGGCAGGCTACAGATGATGGGGTCACAAAGAGTTGGATATGACTGAGCGACTAAGCAGCAGCAAAATATAAGCGTGTTCCAACAACTATGTTGGAGCATGTTATTGTTGTTGTTTAGTCACTAAGTCATGTCTAACTCTTTTGTGAACACATGGACTGTTGCCCACCAGGCTCCTCTGTCCCTGGGATTTCCCAGGCAAGGATATTGGAGTGGGATGCCATTTTCTCTCCAGGAGACCTTCCCGACCCAGGGATTGAATCCACGTCTCCTGCATGCAGGCGGATCCTATGAAACACTGAAACCAAGCAGATTTTTAAAATCTAATCATATCTTTTCTTCAGAGGAAACAGCAAATGCAAATTACTCTGTTTCCTTCCGTCAGAGAGAGTAGTATGGGTGCCCAAATGGAACAGACACAGCAAAGCAAGATTTGATCCTCTCGATAGGTTGTCTCAATCTTTCTACACATTAGAATTCTCTGGAGATGTTGAAACAATATTGACATCTCAGACCTGGTCCTATCTGATTTTAATTTATTTTGCTCCTAGGTAGGGACCAAGAATTTCTAGTTTTTAAAGCTTTTCACCTGTTCTAATTCCTCTTCCTGAATCCTAGTTTGTGGGAGATGGGGAATTTTTCTGTGCTCGCCAATCACAGGACTCTGCAAAATGAAATATTGTACTATTTACAATTTATACAGCTCAGATAGTCCAAAGATGCATCTTTGGAATCCATCTCATCATGATATCTGTCAGGAAAATTGAGATGTCAGTGAAGTTCTGTTTGTTTCACTAAGTTCCTTATCCTTTTACTTCTAGAGCCTAGGATTTCCCCTTCCCAACCCCCTTCTGGAAATGAGAGCCCTTCTGGACACCCATTTTCCCTGCCCCTCTCATCATTTACATCTCATTGTAAATCTGGCAATAATTTGGCTTTATTAATAGAGAAAAGGGCATGGTACCCTACTGAGAGAACCATGAGTCCTAGTCAATGATCAGGAGCAATGAGAAGAATCCAAGAACATCTGGTGTAGGAAGGTGGTGCTGAGAGTATATCAAGAGGGCACAACAACCTTTCGACCAACAGGGATGGTTTGCCTTGTGCTTCCATCTCAGTTCAGTTCAATCACTCAATCGTGTCTGACTCTGCGACCCCATGAACTGCAGCATGCCAGGCCTCCCTGTCCATCACTGCTGGAGTCTACCCAAACCCATGTCCATTGAGTTGGTGATGCCATCCAACCATCTCATCCTCTGTCATCCCTTTCTCCTCCTGCCCTTAGTAATGTCTCTGCTTTTTAATATGCTGTCTAGGTTGGTCATAACTTTCCTTCCAAGGAGTAAGCGTCTTTTAGTTTCAAGGCTGCAAACACCATCTGCAGTGATTTTGGCCTTCCATTTCACTTTTCTCTGTCTCTACTCTTGGTCTATCACCAAGGAAATTTGGCTAAGGCAGAATGCTCTCCTTATAGCATCTTCTCACTTCTCTTCATTAGAAAGGAGCTTAGATTAAACCATGTGTTTCAGTCTGGAGACTGAAGAAGAGTTTCAGGTGCAAAAGATAGTCTCTCAACTTATGAATGAGAAGGGTACAAATTTCAATAAGGAAAGACTCAATGATAACCAAAAAACTCACGGGTAGGGTCACAGCTAAAAGGTGCTAATGCCAGTTTGTAAGCTGTGGTGTTTTGCAAGAGCTTGGGGTGAAAAGGGCGGTTTTCAAGCTTGTAAAAGCAACTCTGCTTCCCCCAAATTAATACTTAGCCAGAAAAGGGAAGGGATGGGCAGACACCAGCAGTTCCTGTAGCACCAGTTACTGGTGTAAACTCATGCACAGTTGTCTGCCCTGTACAAGTCCTAAGGCCTGAGGCTAGTGGCTGTGACAAATTTCCAGCCTGATAATCCCTGGACCTACCCAATGGCATGACTTCTGTGAGTGAAAGAGCAAGACCTCTCAGACTCCAACAGGAATGGGATTTACATTCAGGTATCTGATCCAGGCTCTGCCGGTGGCTCCATGGTAAAGAATCCGCCATCCCCTGGAGGAAGGCATGGCAACCCACTCCAGTATTCTTGCCTGGAGAATCCCGTGGACAAAAGAGCCTGGCAGGCTACAGTCCATAGGGTTGCAAAGAGTTGAACACGACTGAAGAGACTTAGCAAGCATGCCCACATCCGAAATTGACATGAAGGGGTGGAATACACTCTCATCCTTCCTCCTCTCTATGTAGGAAAAGCATGTCTAGGCTCAGAAACGTGATTATAAGTAGAGCTCTTTAGGGTGGTCACTGATATGACTTGTCTTTGTCTTTTGAATAGATCTCTGTGAAAAAATTATTGGAGGAAATGAAGTGACTCCTCATTCAAGACCCTACATGGTGCTACTACTTAAGGCGGGAAATGTCTGTGCTGGAGCTTTGATTGCCAAAGACTGGGTATTGACTGCAGCTCACTGTGACCTGTAAGTTCTGGGGTTAAAAAAAAAAAAAAAAACTTTTGTGGAGAGAGTCTAACTTGAGGGAATATCACAAAGAGAGTAAATATCATTAAAGCCACAGGATCTTCACAGCATTTACATCTTTGGGAGCTTGCTTTAAAACCCCAAAAGGGAGTTGAGGCCAGACTCAGCCCCAGAGAATCAGACGAAAGAGGAAGCAGCACCCCAAGCACTTTTGGAAGATCTCCTCTGGAGCCGCCAGGCTCAAGGGCTGCAACTCTTGGCTTCTGGTCTTGACCTCATGATGGTGCAGGAAGGGCGAAAAATTTCAGTGTGCCCTCAGGGACCTGAGCACCACTGCCAAGTAGAGAAGGCTTCTTTTGCAAACCTTCCTGTTTTCTTAAAACTTCTCACACCTTCAGCCATTTCATAACCATGGTCAACCACGGCCTTCAAACCTCTTTCAGGGCTGGTCTTTTCTTCCCTCCCTAAATCAAGCCTCTAAACTTGGGCTGTCCATTATGATAGCCACTATCATGTTGATTACATGAGTTATCTATAGTTATATACATTTGCATTCATTAAAATTAAACCAAGTGACAAATTTAGATTCTCGGTCTCACTGGCCACATTTCAAGTCCTCGGTAGCCTACACGGGGCTCCATATTGGACAATGCAGACTTATAGAACATTTCATCATCAAAGTATACTCTACTGAAAGCACTGTTCTAAGGTCTAAATGAGACTAATATCAGCTGTGTAATGGAAAAACAGCAGTGTGAATATATTGTTGGTGTAGTTTATACTGTTATGAATGATAATGGCCTTCATCATTAATACATCAGAGAGTATCTTGATTCTGTTAACCAAAATGAATCTTCAACATGGAGTAAGAAAAGGAAGACCTGAAGAGGCCCCCCTTTAGACCACCTTTCCCTCAAATTTACACACTCAGTGCTATGCATATAGGGTCTTCCATTAAGCAATCTGTTTTTGAAAGTTTGCCCATTTAAGATAAGTCTGTTGTCCTCTTACAAAGATTTCTTCAGTGAATGAGTTCTACACTATAGACTGTCTTTTGCTTTTGTTGCTAGACCACTGAGACTTCTGTTTTCCAGTCATCTACAACCGGATTCTCTATTACAACCGAAGGAAGGTTGAGGGGACAGCAGTATAACTCCAACAAAGATCCCAAGACTTGGCTTAGCTACCGTGGGATTCTCTTTTTCTTTCAATATTTATTTTAATTTTTGGCTGTGCTGGGTCTCCATTGCTGCAAGCAGGCTTTCTCTAGTTGCGGCAAGCAGGAGCTACTCTCTAGTTGCTGTGTGTGGGTTTCTCCCTGCAATGGCTTTTCTTGTTGCAGAGCACAGGCTCTAGGGCCCAGGGACTTCTGTAGTCACGGTGCACTGGCCTAGCAGCTGCCCTGCGGCATAGGGAATCCTCCCAGACCCGGGATGCAATCTGCGTCCACTGCACTGTTAGGCAGACTCCAACCACTGGACCATCGAGGAAGTCCCCCATGGAAGTCTCTTATCATTTGATTTTCAATGAACCTAGTTTAGCTTGTTATAAATAAGCTGCAGGTCAGCATGATGATAATGATAATGATAAATCAATAAACAATTCACTTTTATTCTTAAAAGTATACATTTTTTTCTGAGTCACAAACAGGTATTTCCACAGCAAGCACATTTATAGATGGGACAGTGAAACTGATCAGCCCATAATATGCTTAGCTCCTGTTTTAAAGAGTAAGCCAAATTAACAGTATTGTGTTTGTTTTCAGGAACCAGAAATCCCAGATCATTCTTGGGGCTCACTCAATAAGCAAGAAAGAGCCTGAAAAACAGATCAGGTTCGTTAAGAAAGAGTTTCCCTATCCATGCTATGACCAGGACACACATGAAGGCGATCTTAAACTTCTAAAGGTACAAGCCTTTGATTATACTTTTGATTGATTTAAAAGTCATAGAAGCTCCTACAATCTGGCTTCTGACATGGCAATCTTTTTTAGTGGCCTGATAACTGTATGAGAGTGTCCCTGGCAGTTGGGCTAGAACTTAAACTTAAAAAGTGACATTTTATTATCTTGCTCTGTTAACTTTTTCCTTGCCTTCCAACAGCTGAACAAAAAAGCAACACTTAATAAAAACGTGGCTATCCTTCAGCTCCCCAAAGTGGGCCGTGATGTGGAACCAGGAACGGCGTGTCGAGTTGCAGGGTGGGGACAGTTTTACAACAATTCCCCTAAGTCCGATATTTTGAGAGAAGTCAATGTCACCATCATAGACAGAAAAATCTGCAATGATCAATCACACTATAATTATAATCCTGTGATTGGACTGAATATGATTTGTGCTGGAAGGCTCCAAGGTGGAAAAGACTCCTGCCATGTAAGTAAAATAAGATCCCAAACTTGAGCTGTTGGGTTAAGTCATGCAGATATAGAGAATGTGACGTCATGCTCTGCATTGGCCTCTACAGGGTCCTAGTGCTTTTTAAAAGAAGTCCGATAAAACTCCAGTCAAATAAATTAATGTTCTCAGCTCAGATGAATTGTTCATCAAGAATAACAAGTTCACTGCTAGTGCCTGGGCTGAACTACTTGCATATTCTTGACTTTATATCAAAAACCACTAAGAAGCAATTTTTTCTCATTTTTCGTATTAATGTATATAGATCTAAACTGAAAAAAAATATGTAACACTCAGGAGAGCTGAAGTCAGGGTTCACCTAGGGCCTTCAATGCCTTTCCCCATCTGAGCACCTCCTAATAATTCCTCTGCCATTTAGCCAGGTAAGTCTGAAATGCCTGCACTCACAAGACTGACTGAAGATCTTGGAGTAAATTGCATAGCTTCCTAGAGCCGAGCTCAACCTTTTCAAACAACTTCCAAGCACTCCATACCAGAGAACATGCAAGCCTCCCTCTCAGTGTGCCCTGAGAAAGGCTGGGCCAGGTCTCTGCTTAAAGATAGGGGTAGAAGAACATTTGACTAAGGTTTAAGCCCTGAGCACTGGTTTGCCCCTTCTCACCTCACTGGGATGGAACTGCACTCTCAGAACCTTTCGTTTGCAGAATTCCCGGTACAAGCCTCAATGACCTTCATCCAGCAACACCAGTCATCCCTAAAGCCACAGCAGGGAAACAGCCAATCGGGTCTCTAGACTTTAAATATCTTTAAATATGCTGATCTAGAGTTCCTTGGGGCTTTTGTGGCTCAGCTGGTATAGAATCTGCTTGCAATGTGACCTGGGTTTGATCCCTGGATTGGGAAGATCCCCTGGAGAAGGAAGGGAAAGGCTACCCACTCCAGTATTCTGACCTAGAGAATTCCATGGACTGTATAGTCCATGGGGTCACACAGAGTTCCTTGAGAGAATGCAAGGTCACATACTGGGTAGTGCAGTCACAAGAATAAAGCATGACTTACAGTTAACTGAAGCCCCCCTCCTATGGTGGGAGCTCTGAAGTGCAATCACTAACTTCCAGGAGCATCCATCTAGCATCAGATGCTCAAGAGACTTAGGAGGAAGAGCGAAGAATAGTGCAAATTCCACAAGAGTAGTACTTTTCATCTATTTTGTTCACTGATCTAGTCCTAGTATCTAGAAGACTGCATGGCACTTGGTAGGTACTTCATGAATATTGACTAAATGAACAGTGTTTGCTAGCGAAGAATGGCATTTGTGGGAGTTTGAAGGAATGGACCTCCAAGGTCTAATTTTAATATTCATGGAGCCTATGATAAGGTGATAGACACAAACTTTACCATGTAATTTACTCTTCAGTGGTTACTGTATTGATGAATTGATGAATTTTGAGTCTTCCACATTCCATATGCTCTTTAGAGGTATAACTTCTTTTATTAAATGTTTCTTTCACACTAAAAGAAAAAGAGAGAGAGAGAGAGATTCAAGGGAGCAATTTCTGTTTGAGAAGGTGAAGAACAAGTTGCTTTGGTTTTGTTCCTTTGAGAAGACAATTAACTCTCAGAAGAACTAAAAAACATAGCTTTTATTTTTTGCCTCAATGGCCCATCTGCATTTGACTGTTTTATGCTTTGAGTTACTCAGCATTTTGAGAAAATGACAAAAAGGAGAGTTTCTAAATCAGAGAGTTTGTCTCAAAATCACTGGATTCCACAAATAATAATTCAAGTTTCATTTCAATTTTCACTGCTTTGTAAACAAATCAAGAAAAAAAATTGACTATACATTGAATATTCCTCAACATTTTGGTTTTTTAAGCACTCATCATCAAGTAAGTCAAGGTTGGTCTTAACTTCACATTATACGCTCCACATTGAATGGCATTTCTTCCATGCGCTGGTGGTCATACTTGATGCTGATCTCCACCATTCCTCTTGTTTTCCCCAAGGGAGATTCTGGAAGCCCTCTGATATGTGAAGGCACTTTCAGAGGCATCACTGCCTTTGGCATTCCGAAGAGATGTGGAGACCCTCGAGGGCCTGGCGTCTATATCCTTCTCTCAAAGAAACACCTCAACTGGATAGTTAAGACTATGAAGCAAGCAGTTTAGATACTTGTGTTTCATTTGCTGTCACTTTTTTAAAAACTGTATTGAAGTATAGTTGATTTACAATGCTGTATTAGTTTCAGGTGTACAGCAAAGTGAAGCAGAGTTACACATATACCCACTCTTTTTTTAGATTCTTTTCCTATATAAGCCATTACAGAGTATTAAAGAGAGTTCCCTGTGCTATATAGCAGGTTCTTATTAGTTACCTATTTTAAATAAATTGATAGTAGTATGTATATGTCAGTCCCAATCTCTCAATATATCACTCCCCCCATCCCTGATAACCTTAAGTTTGTTTTCTACATCTGTGACTCTACTTTTGTTTCATCAATAAGTTCATTTTACCCTTTTTTTTTATTCCACATAAATGTGATATCATATGATATCTGACCTTCTGTATCTGACTTACTTTACTCAGTATGACAATCTCTACATCCATCTACATTGCTGCAAATGGCATTACTTTGCTTTTTTATGGCTGAGTAATATTCCATTGTATATACGTACCACATCTTTATTATCCATTCCTCTGATGGACATTTAGGTTGCTTCCATGTCCTGGTGAGTGTTAAGTGGTGCTTCAATGAACATTGGAATACACATATCTTTTTGAATTATGGTTTTCTTCAGATATACACCCAGTGCTGTCATTTCTTAATTTCATTATAAATAAAATCAACTTCTATCACTGTACTTGTCTCCTATAACATGTAGCAGGCAGATATCCACCAGCAAAGTAGAACAGAGTAATATAGAGATCTTGTGGATAATGCAAGGGACAGATCAAGGGACCAGGGTCACCCGTGTATCCATGTGACAAGTGACATGCAAATTTGACTTGAATTATTCACTTCACTGATTCAATGGGCTGGGCCCAGCAGGAGGAACAGTCTGTCTAGTAACAAGTACAGTCAAGGGCCCAGCAATTCTACAAGAAACAGAAGCAGCCAGTCTGGAGCATTTGGATTAAAAGGAAATATTTGCCCTTCACAGGCCATTGTTCCACGGCAAAACCTGCTACTCAGATTTATATACAAGAACCTGAGTCCATTGGGAGAAACAGAAACAGGAAATTCCTTAGAGTATTTTTCAAAGCAGGTGAGAAATGGAAATTAAAATGCTAGGGAATATTAACAAGGCACTAAGCTAGAGAATGTCAGCCTCCTTTCTCAGTAGTTTGAATTTAAGCTTTGGGTTAGCTAGGTGATTTCTTGGTTCTCCTCGTCCTTGAGCCTGGGTAGGTACACTCAGCATGGTTATGGTGGCTGCCATCTCATACTAGGGAGTGAGTGCTGAATCATGGTCTGAAACTTTCCTTTGGGAGAGAAACCAAGATGTTCATTCAGCATGTTGAACATAGTGGATAGTCCTCAGCCCAGTAGCTGTATCAAGATGAGATTATATGAACAGATTCCTTTGATTTCCATCAGTTCTTTTTGGAATATAAATCTTACGTGTGTGTATGTATACACATGTAAACATATACATATAAACACATGGTATGTCCAAACTAAGAACATACAGCAACACTAAGAGACAGCTTCTTATAGCAAACAAAGGGACATAGCTTATAGACTGACGAAAATACTGGTCCACTGGTTTTCAACCATGGCTGCCCATTAGACTTACCAGGCTCTTTAAATAACCAATGTCTATGCCTCACTTTTTTTTTTTTTTAATTTTACAATACTGTATTGGTTTTGCCATACATTGACATGAATCCACCACGGGTGTACATGAGTTCCCAATCCTGAACCCCCCCTCCCACCTCCCTCCCCATATCATCTCTCTGGGTCATCCAAGTGCACCAGCCCCAAGCGTCCTGTATCCTGTATCAAACCTAGACTGGCGATTCGTTTCTTACATGATAGTATACATATTTCAGTGCCATTCTCCCAAATCATCCCACCCTCTCCCTCTCCCACAGAGTCCAAAAGTCTGTTCTATACATCTGTGTCTCTTTTGCTGTCTCGCATACAGGGTTATCATTACCATCTTTCTAAATTCCATATATATGCATTAGTATACTGTATCAGTGTTTTTCTTTCTGGCTTACTTCACTCTATATAATCGGCTCCAGTTTCATCCACCTCATTAGAACTGATTCAAATGTATTCTTTTTAATGTATGCCTCACTTTTAGAAATTTTTGTTTAATTTGATGAGAACCAGGACAAAGTGTTCTTTTTATAAGTTTCCCCCAATGATTTTAATACGAAGCTGGTGATAAGAACCCTTATATTAGAAATGTAATCTCATGCTGATATCTAAAAGAGATGAGAGTCACTAGGATGATGTTTTGGATGTCTGCTATAATCCATAATTAGGATATTAATAGCAACAAGAAGACGGATGGAATATTCTCTACTGGCAACATTTATTACAGATTTTGAAGTTCACTTAAAAACAGTTGTGTGAAACTCTTGTTCATTGCTGGTGGAAGTGTAAATTGGTAGAGTTTCTTAGGAAAAGTGACAGTGTCTATTAAAACTGAATAAACACATATGCTCTGACTTAACAATTCTTACTCTTGGGTATAATCCAAACAGAAACGAGGGCTTTTCCCCACCAAATATGTGTTTGAGAATGTCCATAGCAACTTTATTCTTGAAAGTTAAAATTAAAAATAAATGTCCATCTATAATAAAATAGAAAAACAACTGTTGTATATACAATGGGATATTATACAGCAATTAAAAGACCAAACTATAGTTACTGCAGCAACAGTAACTACTCCTGCAAACTTAATGTTGAATAAAAGAAACCAGACTCCACATAAAAGAATATTTACTGTATTATTACATTTATCTGAAGATTGGCAGAAAGAAAAACTAATTCATGGTAACCAAGGTTGGAATAGCAGAGGGGTGTTGACTAAGTGACACAAAGAATCTTCTGGGGTAAAAGAAATGTTCCCATCTTGATCTGGATGATTTATTCATAGATCTTGATCTTAATCTATTCATAAATTAAATACATTGAGCTATACACTTAAGATTTATATCCTTTATGTGAATTATTACGCAATAAAAATTTCATACTACACAATTTTTGTAGCTAAATCTTCTGTTTTGTGTACTATCTGAGTTCATTTTTCTTTACCGAAACCATATTCCAGACTTCCGTAAAACTAACAGCGGTAAAAGATATATTGCTGTTTTTCTTAAGTGAGCACACACATTGTTCACACACCGGTATTAACTGAGAGAAGTAATCTTTGGTCCTTTGGTCATGTCTTAGTCTCATGAGATTTTTAAGAGAGATGTAACCATATCAGAATGGTAGGGAACACTAGAAATGGTCTCACCATTTTGCTCCTTCCCCTGCTAAACTTTTTCTTATAGTTTATACTTGGCTAAATAAGATCAAATGACAGCCATTATCTTAAAAAAGAAGAGTGTGCATTAGAAGGATGTATCACATTTGCACTCTTTGGTGACCTAAAATTTTGAAAGATAAGAATTACTAGTACTACCAAGCAGATTTTCTGAGTTTAAAAACAGGGTAAAGAACAGAATACATTGTCAATTTGTTAGGAGAGTCCTAATACTCCTTGTATTTACTTTTCCACTTTTCAATTATCAAGGCATTATTTGGGCTTCCCTGGTGGCTCAGAGGTTAAAGCATCTGCCTCCAGTGCAGGAGACCTGGGTTCAATCCTTGGGTCAGGAAGATCCCCTGGAGAAGGAAATGGTAACCCACTCCAGTATTCTTGCCTGGAGAATCCCATGGATGGAGAAGCCTGGTAGCCTATAGTCCATGGGGTCACAAAGAGTCAGACATGACTGAGCGACTTCACTTTCACTTATTTGGTATTTTTTTTTTGAAGAGAGATATTAAAGGAGCATGTGTGTATTGGTAAAAGTTATTATGACAAAGTAAATAATTTAATCAACATATGTTAGTTGACACATGCAAAACATTCCAGAGGACACTAAAAAAATATAACAGATGCTCCTTCAACTCCTCAATATAATTTTGTGAAAGAAATAAGCATGCTGAAGTTTAAATAAACAAAGATTCCCATACTAATAAAAAAATTTTTTAAACAACTAGAATAGTTATATTAACGCAAAGTAGGTGACACAGGCTGATACCAAGAGTTCAAATCCAGGTAGTATTATTTCACAACACTTCCTGGAGAGGATAGGACTTAAGTGAAGGTACAGAGCAAAGGAACTGAGGAACAGGAATTCCAGACTAGATGAGAGCTCCAACAAAGGCATAAGGCAGGAAATCATGACAGCCCAGCGATAACACAGGAGGTGGGTGAGGGTTAACGTGAAAAAGAACAGTGACCTGATGAAGCTTGAAAAAACCTTAGCAGCTATCAAATCCAAAGCCCTGTTTGCAAATGTCGTGGCATACCCAAGGTCACTCAGTAAGTTTATGGCAGAGCCTAGTTAAGTATAGGTCCCCTAACTTCAGATTCTGGGCTCAGATTCCAAGGTTGAGGTCAATGGGGGTTAGATAATGGGGAGTCACTGAGAGTTTATGAGCAGGGGACTGGGAGGATCAGCACATGCTTCTAGAAATTAAACTTAACAGTAATGTGGAAACTCGTTAAGAATAGAGACAGGAAACCAGGTAGAAGGCAATTGCCACAAATTGGTCATCCGGTGTGTAGGACATTACTGCTGCTGCTGCTGCTGCTGCTAAGTCACTTCAGGCGCATCCGACTCTGTGAGACCCCATAGACAGCAGCCCACCAGGCTCCTCCATCCATGGGATTTTCCATGCAAGAGTACTGGAGTGGGTTGCCATTGCCTTCTCCGAGGACGTTACTAGGGTGAAACAAAAGATAGAGAACAAGGAGTAACCTGAATAACCAAGAGCCTCCCTGAGTGATGGGATGACTAGGGTAAGATGAGATCATGAAGAGAGAAAAGGGAATCTCAAGGAAGTCCTTGTCTGGAGGAAATAATCCATATTAAAGTTAGTTTCTCAGTCATGTCCGACTCTTTGTGAGGCCATAGACTATAGACCACCAGGCTCCTCTGTCCATGGAATTCTCCAGGCAAGAATATTGGAGTGAGTTGCCATTTCCTTCTCCAGGAGATCTTCCCACCTCAGGTATTGAACCCAGGTCTCCCACACTGCAGGCAGACTCTCTACCAACTGAGCCACCACGGAAGCCTTATGCTTAACATAGAGGAGCACTTTAATCAATATTTAAATGAGTAAGTTGTGCTTATTCAAGTGAATAAGTTGTGTTTTTAATGTATTCAGTTTGAGCTAAAGACAGAAAAGGATCTCAATGAAGAAATAACCAAGGGACTTCCCTGGTGGTCCAGTGGTTACAACTTCAAGTTTCCACTGCAGGGGTATGGGTTTGATCCCTAGTCAGGGAACTAAGACCATGCCACACCATGCAGCCAAAATAGAAAAAAAAAAAAGAGAGAGAGAGAGAGACCAGAGACCCAAGTATAAGGCTGGAGCTTGGAAGAGAAGTGAAGGGGGAAAGAAGACTTTCATTGCAGTAGATATTCTTGTGACTATAGCAGTGCAAATGTATCTCTAACAAGGAGGAGACAGAGAAAGAAGAAAAGCGGAGGAGGAGGAGGAAAGCAGAAAGAAGCACAGAATGAGACAACGTCTGGAAGTTGCGGGGGGATGAAACAGAGCAGGTAACCAGAGAAAAAGGTCAGGGCAACAGGCATCCACCTCAGGAAAAGCACCATCTTGTTTGAGCCCCATGACAATGCCATGGAGAAGGCAAGGCCAATATCATTTTTCTCGTGTCAAAATGAGGGAGCTGAAGCCGGGAGGGGCTGAGTGACTAGCAGCAATTCCATATGCAGGCTGTGCCATCCGCTGCAGCAGAAAAGACTCGCGTCTGGTCTGGACTCAAAGCCAGGTGTAGCACTCGGCCTCGGTGGTCTGTGGGAAGACAGACAGACAGCTCATGTTCCACGTGTCAAGGGCTGTTGCCTAGGACTGGGAAGCAACCTAAGCTGGGGGCCATGAATCCCATCCCAGGATAAAGGGCTTCTCCAAACACCTGCCACATTCGGGGCTGGCGCACCCACTGCACCTTTGCCAAGAAAACACAGTCAGCGTGGGCTCTGGGGAACAGCCTCAAGTGGCCAAGTTCTGCTTCACCGTTGCCCTTCAGGGTGTTTCCCCCTTGTATTAGATCCCTGGGGCTGCTGTAATAAATCACTACAAGCTGCATGGCTTATTCTCTCACAAGCCAGAAGTCCAATCAAGGGGCTGGCAGGGCTGGCTTCCTCTGGAGACTCCATTCCCTGCCTCTGCTAGTTCTGGCAGCTGTTGACCATCCCAGAATGGTGGCCACATCACTCCAGTCTCTGCTTCGGTGGTCAAGTCGCCTCCACTTCTGTGTGTCTGTTCTCCTCCATGTGCCTCTTATAAGACACTTGCTATTACATTTAGGGCCCATCTAGATAATCCAGAATGATCTCATCTCAAAATCCTCAACTTAATTACACCTGCAAAGACCCTTTCACCAACTAAAGTTACATTCCCAGGTTCCAGGGACTCGACTTGGATAGCTCCGAGGGGACCAGCTTTTAGTTCCCCACAACCTCACGCCTTCTACCATATTAGTTCTATCTTCTCTACTCCACCAACTCCCGGGAATTCCCTTGGCCATGTTCCTACCACATACCCCATCCCTCTTTTTATCCTCCCCTGAAAGTAATCCCTTTAGGATCTTGGTTTCAGGAAGCTAATCAAATAAACTCATGCGGCTTAATGGAAAAGGATACAAAAATCTGTCCCACAAAGCAAACTGAGCCTTTTGTGTGAAATTCTGAGGACAATACCCCTCTTTCTGTTATCCAACTGACCATTTCTCAAAGATCATTCTGTGGGATAAAAGTTTTCTACGAGGTTGTTAGGTATTTAAAAATGAAAAGGGTCTTTAATGATCATGGTAATTTGGGAGTTCCAAGTTAAGGAAACTAAACAGGATTCCTTATTTCAAAACTGCTATATGCATTATAGCGCTTCCCTAGTGGCTCAGTAGGTAAAGAATCTGTCTGTAATGCAGGAGACCCAGGTTTGATCCCTGGGTTGGGAAGATCCCCTGAAGGAGGAAATGACAATCCACTCCAGTATTCTTGCCTGGAGAATTTCATGGACAGAGGAGCCTGGTGAGTTACAGTCCATAGGGCTCAGTTAGACACAACTGAGAGACTAACATTTTCATATGCATTATAAATATTTGGGAGAAGAGGCTATAATAGGCAGCATTTCTGAAACTTACTTGGTCCTTTTGACTTGAGCATCTTAAAGGACTAATGTTCCTCGGAAAATTTTGGCAAAACCTATCCTAATCCAACAATGACTTTCATGATCAAAACTTTACACGGAAATAGACAAAGCTGACTCCATGAAAAAAAGCTAGGACAAGGACAAAGTAGGAAAGAAGTAGGGCTATGTTTCTGAGTGGGTAGGCGTTAGGGGGCACAAATAAAATCAAATGAGAAGGATGGTCACCCCATCATAGAGCAGTACAGTTTACAATTCAATTGAGAGCTGGAATTTCAGAAATAATCTTGTTCTCTTGACAAAAGAGTCTCAACAGCAGAGTGTAGCTACACTATTCCACTCCTAAAGGAGACATTTCTTAGATACTTAGGGTTTTTTCCACCTACACACAGAACTCCCAGTGCGCTCCTTCATGCAAACACAGACAAACACAACACACAGAGACACGCCCCCAAGGACACATGGGATTGGCCCTAGGCATGTTGGTGCATAGAAAATGTTTAAATTCATTGATATAATGCCATCCTTTTAATTTAGAGTTGAAGAAAAACTTTAAAAATATCAAATGCTTTGTTCAAGGTCACACAGCTGGTTAATGACAAAGCCAGAACTAGAATCCAGTTCAAAGCTTTAACTGTTTACTATGCTCCAAACCCAGCATAAAAAAGAGTTTCTTTTTCTATTAAAGGCCAGTATCCATTATTAAGTTGGGAAAGATTGAAGACAAAAGGAGAAGAGGTGGCAGAGGATGAGACGGTTAGATGTCATGATTGTCTCAATGGACATGAATCTGAGCAAACTCTGGGAGATAGTAAAAGACAGAGGAACCTGGCATGCTGCAGCCATGGGGCCACAAAGATTCAGATAGGACTGAGTATACACACACACACACACACACACACACACACACACACGCCGTATAAATGAAAAACAACTTAATTTAGTTAGGAAAATATAGATCATTATACCAATGCTTTAAAATTAAACCTAAAAAGAAAATTCTATTCAATAAATATAATCAGTGATAAATACTCATGTATTCTTTATTATGTGCATTAAGATGAAAAGGAAGGAGGGAGAGAAAGTGGAAAAAGAAATAACAAGGGGAAAGTCCAAATCTTTTATAGAACAGATTTTGAAAAGTATCTTGACTTAAAAGATGGACAGCTACTTCCAGAACTTGTTAGGAAAATGGCCTTTGGATGGAAACAAAAGCATTCTTGAAATACTTCTTTCGCATTCGTGGACAATCTTAGTTTACTAGATAGAAGGAAATGCCACCTTATTCAGATGAAGTTCTTGTTTAGAATTTACATCCCCACTACTGTCACTGGACACATTGAAAGGTTGGTTTTCTTTATGCAGCAACAGCCATAAATGAGCCCATGTACTGACGCATGTGTGATGGACTGAGGGAACTTAGTCAAAGGCCAGATCTCACTTATAAGCTAGAAAGTCAGCTACCACTGTTTCAAAGCTTAGAAATTACAGTCTTGGCAGGGCGGGGGGGTAGGGGGGGTGGTGGCGAGGGGCGGGGGAGGGTTGGAGGGGAAATTATTCATTCCTCCTCCAACAGCAAGGACTTCAGTCTGCCAGGGACACCAATCAATGGCCTTTAAAGTTCCAAATAATCACACAGGCAGGTCAGCTTTGGAGGTGAACTCATGAATGAGATGCACGCATCTAACCAGAAGTTCCAGAGGTCTGCCTCCACGGCAGATCTCCAGAACCTCTGATCCAAAGGCAAGAGCTACTGCCCTCTCCAGAGACTGTCTCTTATACACATCTAGATGTGTATAAGAGACAGGATGAGACCCTCTTTAACTAAAATTTTCCTCCAGAGAACTATGACTGTGGGTAACAGGATGAGAATTACTAAAAGCATGACCATAACTGAAAATAGCTTCTTTCCAGCTTTCTGACCACAATTCACTGTCAAAACTACATTTTATGTGGTGACCCCCCACATGGACATGCAAATGTACTGATGACAATGACAAAAGTTTCATAAAATAAAGCCTACTTCTCCGTTCTATACCATTCTACTTCTTTTCAATGCTGACTTGACCCATGATGGAAATATTGACTCACAGTAAAAACACATAGAAGCTGAAGACCTCAGCAGCCCCACACCATGTGGCATTGCCCACTGAAGAGTGTTCATGGAGCAAGATCTCGAGATGTTCCCATACAAAGACTTCCCAAAGAACTTCAGTTCAGTTCAGTTCAGTCACTCAGTCATGTCCAACTCTTTGGAACCCCATGAATCACAGCACGCCAGGCCTCTCTGTCCAGCACCAACACCCAGAGTTCACCCAAACTCATGTGCATCAAGTCGGTGATG
>SJYC01099022.1:0-25706 GCA_006408675.1 Madoqua kirkii | reverse complement strand
TGGAAGGAAAGTTATGACCAACCTAGATAGCATATTCAAAAGCAGAGACATTACTTTGCCAGCAAAGGTCCGTCTAGTTAAGGCTATGGTTTTTCCAGTAGTCATGTATGGATGTGAGAGTTGGACTGTGAAGAAAGCTGAGCATCGAAAAATCGATGATTTTGAACTGTGGTGTTGGAGAAGACTCTTGAGAGTCCCTTGGACTGCAAGGAGATCTAATCAGTCCATTCTAAAGGAGATCAGTCCTGGGTGTTCTTTGGAAGGAATGATGCTAAAGCTGAAACTCCAGTACTTTGGCCACCTCATGTGAAGAGTTGACTCATTAGAAAAGACTCTGAAGCTGGGAGGGATTGAGGGCAGGAGGAGAAGGGGACGACAGAGGATGAGATAGCTGGATGGCATCATGGACTCGATGGACATGAGTTTGAGTAAACTCTGGGAGCTGGTGATGGACAGGGAGGCCTGGCATGCTGCGATTCATGGGGTCACAAAGAGTTGGACATGACTGAGTGACTGAACTGAACTGAAGAGGAAAATTTGCTTTACTCTATGACTAATATATTTAAGGCACTATACTGAGCACTCTATATGCAATATCTCATTTCAGTTCTAACAACAAAAGAAGCTATACTCACATTTTACAGATGAGAAAACTAAGACTCAGAGATTAATTTGCTGAAGCTCACTCAACCAGCAAGTGGCACAAAAAGGCTATATTCTGGTTCTAAATCTCTTTTCACAAGTTACATTTCTTCAGCAGTGGATAAGAACTGTACCTTGGTGATATGTCACGGGTGATTTTATGAGTCAACTTAACTGGAACAAGGGATGCCCAGACATCTGGTTATACATTATTTCTGGATAGTCTGTAAAAGTGTTTCCAGAAGAGATTAACATTTGAATTGGTGGGCTAGATAAATCAGATGGCCCTCCCCAGTGTGGGTGGGCACCATCCAATCCATTGAGAGTTTGAATGGAACAAAGAGGCAGAGAAAAGCTGAATTTTCTCTGCCTGACTGGTTAAGCTGACCATCAGTCTTCTCCTGCCCTTGGACTGGAATTTACACCATCAGCATCATTACTGGTTCTCAGGCCTGCAGACTTGGAGTAGAATTTACACCACCAGCTTTCCTGAGTCTCCAGCTCAGGCAGACGATGGGACATCACAGCCTCCATATTCTTATGACCCAATTCCTTATCATAAATCTCATTTTATATGTATATACATACACGTATATCTCGTATTGGTTCTGTTTCTCTGCTGCTGCTGCTGCTAAGTCGCTTCAGTCGTGTCCGACTCTGTGCGATCCCAGAAATGGGAGCCCACCAGGCTCCCGTGTCTCTGAGATTCTCCAGGCAAGAACATCCTAATACATGGTGCAACATGCTAAAATATGCTGAGCCCTAGAGAAGTACAGTAAGACTGAACTTTCATCTTATGCAATAAAATTACAAAAACTCTCTTAGATGCTGCAAAATCCACTTCCTTACAGATCAGAAGAAAGCTGGGACTATCAGCTTGTATCAAGTTCTCCTGGTGAAACTCTGTCTACCTTGTGTGCTACTGGAGGGATTAGTAGCTCTTTGTTTGGCTGAATCTTTTTCATCTTTCAGGCTCAGATTAGATGTCACCTCCTTAAAAAGTCCTTCCCTGATCATCGTATCGGAGGAGGTTCCCATATACTAGTGTGATCCATCACTGCCCATTATTTGCTTTCTTCACGCTGCTCATCCCAATCTATAATCACAAATTTGTTTATCCACTTGCTCACTGTCTGACTCCCCTTCCAGGGTACAAACCCCATTAAGGGCAGGAATAGTATCTATCTTATGCATCTATACCAAGTGCTAGAATAGAATCTAGCAGAGAGTAGGTGCTAAATAAATATTTATTAGAAATGCAAGAAGGAAGGAATCCTAGACTGTGCAAATCTTGAGATAAATTATTGACCTCTAGGATTTTAGGATATTAATCCACATCTTCAGGCCCCACTATGAAACAATCTAGTTTAAGAAAAGTGATCTTAATGAAGTATTTCTTGCTATGAGTCAGATACTCTGCCAGCACTTTGTGAATATTATCTCATTTAGTCCTACAACAGCCCTATGGCATAGATATTTGATCCATTTCCATTTCGAGGTGACAAAACTGAGGTCCAGAGAAGATACATAACTTGTCCTCATTTAACACTGTAAAAAAGAATCAAAGATAAGATTCTCACTGGAGTCTATTTGACTCCATAGCCTGATCCCTTACCTAGTGGGCAATACTGCTAAGAATGTTGCTGTTGTTGTTCAGTTGCTAAGTCATGTCTGACTCTTTGAGACCCCATGACTGCAGCACACAGGCTCCCCTGTCCTTCTCTACCTTGTGGAGTTTGCTCAGATTCATTTCTGTTGAGTTGGTGATGTTACCTAGCCATCTCATCCTTTGCCACCTCCTTCTCCTTTTGCCTTCAATCTTTCCCAGCATCAGGGTCTTTTCCAATAAGGTGGCTCTTTATATCAGGTGACCAAAGTATTGGAGCTTCAGCTTCAGCATCAGTCCTTCCAATGAATATTCAGGGTTGATATTGAATATTCAGGTTGACCACTAAGTATGGGTTTATTCAAAGATGTAATTTTTAAAAAGCAGTTGGAAATCAATTTTGAACAATTAAAATTTTTTGTGAAAAATAAGAATTGTGTACAAAACTCTCTAGAAATGCATTCCTGACACAAAGGTAGAATTTGGACTGAGTCTCTGCATGCTGGTGATAGGTACCCAAATTTTAGGAGAACCATTTATGTTTAAGCCTGGATCTTTACAAGACAAATAGAGAGTGATATAACAAGATTTGGCTTTGTTGGGACCCTTTAAATAAGAGGACAACTTGATCCAAATTACACCAAACTCTCAGTTTTCTACCAAGTTGATAAGGTTTTATGCAGAAATCAGCTCCCATGCCAACTCCCAATATCTCCCCTAGTTGGGTCTACTGAGACATACTGAGGTAACTTAGAGACTCATTAGTGAAAGAAGCCTGAAGTGTTCTGGGCTTCTCCACAATCATAGTACTTTAGGCCAATTTAGGAGGAAAAATTCCTATAATTTTTATCAGCAGCCAGTTTTGAGATATCTATTGCCCTTTATGCTGTTTTTAATTCTAATTCTCTTATGTTTTCTACTCAGTTCATTATATTTGTACCATACTCCCAATGTCATTTCACTTGGGAGAGAAAAATAGAATCTGGCTTGCATTTGCCAGCCCTTCTATTCATCCTGCAGAAACATAATGGAATGAGCCATATGCATGTGTTATGCCACCAAAGCTACAGCTCTTGAGATGAATCTCATGCAGTCCTGTATTTCTCACAAAATTTCAGGGCTGGAGGACACTTAGGAGGCCACAAAGTGCATGTCTCCTCTCAAAGACCCTAGCAATGATGGCTAACACTTCTGTCTCTCCTCCACCAGTTCCGTGTGTGTGTGTGTGTGTGTGTGTGTGTGTGGTCACTAATCCATGAGTGGCCAATACTGACTGATGGAAAGGTCCTCCTCATTCAGAATTACAATTTGACTTCTCTCAAATTGCCCTTTGGGAAACTGGAGAGAAAATAGTTCTTTTCTAATCAGTGCTCTATCCATTATAATATGTTCCAACTAGTCTGAAATTTTTAAAAGTTATCTTTGGAAGCAGGTGCTTTTAAGAAAGATTGCTTCCATAATCAAACCCAAAGACAAATCTCAGGAAGAATTACCTACAAGTAGCAGATATTTTTTTAAAAATTGTTGAACTAATGAATAAATGAATAAATGAGTTTCTTCACACCCAAAAAATGTGGAAATTTTCATTATATTCTCTAGAGATATTACTGGGTCACTCCAGGTATATCCAGTCTGAAGTGAGAGAAGGAGAATATCTCTGTTCCCATCTCCAACCCTAGTCTGGGAGAACAGAAGAAGCATCACTTTCAATTTACCATCTCCTCAGTATCCAGCATAGGGCCCAGCACAGAATGAATGTTCAACAAATACTCCAAAGAATTTCTAAAAAAGGAAAGAGCCCCAAGAGTTGGGACCATTCAACTCAACTACTTCCCTTCTGGAAATACAAAACAGGAACAAATATTCAGCAATACTCACAGGTTAAGTCTAGGTACTGAACATGACCTTGGAGTTCTTGGAAGGCTCACTATTTGAATGTCCCCTCCTCCAAACATCTTTCCATCTGCTATTGTCACCTAAATTTCCTTGAATAGAAAAGTAGCTGGTTCCAGCACACACTGTCAAGCTTTCCCTTCAAAAGTGTCAAGACCCAAAGAAAAGATGAATTAATCTTACTCACACTAAGGTGTAAAGAACTGTTGGCAGAAAGCTACTCAGTACATGAAATCAACCACAAACAAAAGAATGAGTCAAGTGAGTCCTAAATCTTGCCTCTCTGGGCTAGGTCATAATGAGTGAATTGGGATTTCCTCTTTTCTCTGAGGAAAAAAACAGTAGCTTGAAAGAATGCTTAAGTGAACTTTCCTTCTTAAAAGATGCAGGATTGTGGGTACAATCCTATACTCATTAGGTGACCAGCTCTCCAATGGCTTGCAAGGTTATCTATTATCCTGTTAATTACACATCACAGAATGCTCCATGATATCTGAGTCAGGAAACATGAGACACTGGTAGCGTGAGTCCTTGGTCTACTCTGGAGTGGCACTTCGCACTCAAGACATTAAGAATCAGCTACCCACATGTAGCAGGTGCTCCAAGCATATGGTCTAAGGCAATGCTTCTCAAATATTAATATGTGTATGAGTCACCTGGGTATCATTTTAAAAATTCAGGGTTTGTGTTTTTTTGAGATAGAACATATTCTTTAATGAGCTGTAAGCTCTCAGTTATTGGTGCATAATATCTCAATTCATTCTGTTAAAGATAATTCCACCATTGGAAACACTAAATGCTTTAAAATAAGAAATTTTAAATTTTTAAGAAATTAAGAATTTGAAGATATTTTGTACTTATATTTCTCATTTATGGTAAATATTTCAAATGTTAAGAAACTAAATAATGTTGTTAGCAGAAAATTGTCTTTCTATGAAAATTAGAACCAAAAACACTGAGTAGAAAATCTCAGGGTCTGGTTAACATGACTCTTAAAAGCACAAAAGAGGCAAGTAAGTATACAGGAGTTTCATGTGGTATAGGTAATGTCATTCCGACTTCTGAGATGAGGAAACAGAGACTCAAAAAGCAAAGGTAATTACATAAAGCTACCGCTGTCTAACCCAGGTCTATCTGTCATCAAGACCTTCCTAGTCCTCCATACTCTGCTGCTCCTGCCCTCACTAAGGACACTAACTTGGTAAATGGTCCTGGAAGGTAGAAATAAGGAAAAATAGTCTTGTCATCTGACCATCTGAGTGATCTTAAAGAGTCTTTCAGCCTGACTGAGCCCCAGGCTACTAAATTTCCATTGTAGCTATCACACTGAGGATCACACACAGTGGAATCTATAAAAGCATTTATACTTTACAAATGTCTATGTCTAAGAAAGAGGATGTTTTTATTTTATTTTCAAAGGTGAGTAAATAGTTCAAATCTTTGTCCACTGACAATGTAGAGTTAGATTTTCTATCATAATTCATATCACAGATTCCCTATCATAATTCATATTATATATATGGGCAGAGAGTTTCTAAATCGAGGTTACTGTGTTTCTCAAAAAAATTCACTTACATTCAGTTAATAAACACTTTTCATAAGCAAAAACAAACAAAATTACAACAACACCACAGAATGGTCCTCAAAGGTAGGAAGAAGGAAAAACAGTTTTGTTATTTTATGCCAACCTTGCTCTCCAAGAATTCAAGGGACCCACCTAAGACTGAGCAAGGGGATTCAGAGCTGGAACAGGGACTGGGGCTCATCTGGCTAGGTGGCCAACCTTCAGCAGCAGCTAGCTGAGTGTCTGCCAGCGTCTGCAGTGAAGCCAAAGGGGATACCCTGTGCATTGCACATGTCCAGCTGCCATGGGCATTTGAGGTTAGAGGGAGTGGAGCTCTGTGCGTTCCAACCCTTATGCTCATACCAAATCCAGAATAAGTGCCTGTCTCCTCTGCTAGGCCCATCAGTCTCATTTCTCCTTTTGTCAACATCCTGCTAAGAGTCTGCCAACTCAGACAAGGCTTTTGAAGCTAACATGGTTCTGCCCACAAAGGGGAAGAGAAACAAGTTGAGAACTTCAGAATGTGCAATAAAATGGAAACCAACCCTTCCCATGTTCCCAGCACGGAGGCATTAAAATAAAATCATTTGACAATTATTTGCTTGGATCGAGAAAGTGAAGTCATTTTCAGAGCAGCCACTAATCTTAAAAAAAAAAAAAAATGAATGTGATTTGATCTAAGCAAGGAACCAGAGCACTGGAATATTTTGCTGCCGGAGGCTCCACACTTTCATGATGTTATCGACAAAGATTGGAGGGTGAGTTATGGTGGGGGGACAGAGTGGGGGAGCACGACCACCGTGAGCATTTCCAGAAGTGGTAGGAGTCGACCAAGTTAAGATCAATGACTTCCTTGATTACCTTGCTTCCCCCTCTCACAAGCTTGGTCTCCGTCTCAATTTCTATTCTTATCTGCCAGAAAAATAAAGATTGTTTACAGAGCTGAAATAACACCTGCTTGGTTTATCTTATTTTAGAAACAATAAAAGCTAGGGAGTTGGAGGGATTAAGGAGGAAAAAAATCAATTGTGTTCTTTCATGTTGGAAACATTAAAAAATAACTCACCCTGCTCTCTACTCTAAGGCCCAATTTGGCTCTCCATTACCCAGGGCGATTTCCAATCTCAGACTGCAAATTCCCAAGGTTTAAACTGGACTGCACTATAACGGGGTGCCCTTGAAAGACTCAAAGAAACTTTTCCTGGTCCGTTTTTTATAATCCCAGGCTATGAACGTGATCCTAAACAGGCAAAAAGAAAACATTTACTTTTGGCACTAACACCTAAACACAATCATCAACCTGAATATGGCTGAATTGCTTTAAATGTTTTCAAAGTGTTTTACATTCTTGTTATTTTCTGGCATCTTTGTAGGGAAGGTGTACCCACCATTACACAGACGTGTGTGTTGAAACCAAAAAGAAAAGAAGGATGAACTGACTGACCCCAAATCTCAAGGATAAGTGGTTAAACTGGATTAGAATCCAGGTGTGAATATGAGACCACCTGACCTGCCTCTTGAGAAATCTGTATGCAGGTTAGGAAGCAAGAGTTAGAACCAGACATGGAACAACAGACTGGTTCCAAATAGGAAAAGGAGTACATCAAGGCTGTATATAGTTACACTGCTTATTTAACTTATACACAGAGTACATCATGAGAAACACCAGGCTGGAAGAAGCACAAGCTGGAATCAAGATTGCCAGGAGAAATATCAATAATCTCAGATATGCAGATGACACCACCCTTATGGCAGAAAGTGAAGAAGAACTAAAGAGCCTCTTGATGAAAGTGAAAGAGGAGAGTGACAAAGTTGGCTTAAAGCTCAACATTCAGAAAACGAAGATCATGGCATATGGTCCCATCACTTCATGATAAATAGATGGGGAAACAGTGAAAACAGTGTCAGACTTTATTTTGGGGGGGGGGCTCCAAAATCAGTGCAGATGGTGACTGCAGGCATGAAATTAAAAGATGCTTACTCCTTGGGAGAAAAGTTATGACCAACCTCAGTTTAGTCACTCAGTTGTGTCTGACTCTTTGCAACCTCATAAACTGCAGCATGCCAGGCCTCCCTGTCCATCACCAACTCCTGGAGTTCACACAAACTCACATCCATTGTGTCGGTGATGCCATCCAGCCATCTCATCCTCTGTCGTCCCCTTCTCCTCCTGCCCCCAATCCCTCCCAGTGTCAGAGTCTTTTCCAATGAATCAGCTCTTTGCACGAGGTGGCCAAAAGAGAGTTGGACTACAAAGAAAGCTGAGTGCCAAAGAATTGATGCTTTTGAACTGTGGTGTTGGAGAAGACTCTTGAGAGTCCCTTGGACTGCAAGGAGATCCAACCAGTCCATCCTAAAGGAAATCAGTACTGAGTGTTCACTGGAAGGACTGATGTTGAAGCTGAAACTCCAGTATTTTGGTCACCTGATGGGAAGAGCTAACACATTTGAAAAGACTCTGATGCTGGGAAAGATTGAAGGCAGGAGGAGAAGGGGACAACAAAGGATGAGATGGTTGGATGGCATCACCGACTCAATGGACATGAGTTTGGGTAGACTCCAGGAGTTGGTGATGAACCGGGAGGCCTGGCATGCTGCAGTCCATGGGGTTTCAAAGAGTCAGACACAGCTGAGCAACTGAATTCAACTGAATTGAATGTAGTTCTCTTTTTGCTCTGCCATGCTCCTTTGCAGGATGCTGCCAGCCCTAACATGGGAGTGGGCTTATCAGATAAGACAGCCAGGCTGTCCAGGGTGATCCTGAACAGGTGTGGCAGAATGCAGGCTATAACATCCTTTCTTCCCCAGACATATCTCCCTGTAGAAGGAGATCTGGAAAAGAACAGGGCAGTTTTAAGAGTGGCCCAGCACTCTCTCTCTCTCTCTCACACACACACACCCTATCCACCTTTATGACTAGGTGTAACACTAGCCACTCCCTGACTCAGTTTATTCATCTTTGGTGAGGGAATACTGAATATTCTAAAGTGATGTTCTAGAACTATATGACAATGAAGATCTATTTTCAGGCTATACATTTGCCAACCTATGTATGTTAGTTGTACCTGAGTAGCCACTGATATTATTATTTATCAACAAGAAAAATGATTCTGTGTGAGTTAATTTTTTTTTTAACTAGCACAGCTTCTAAATTCATTTGAAGAAAAGTAGTATAAAATATGCAGGACAAAATAGCCCCTCAGCCTAAGGAGCTGACAGGAGTCAGCATGGACATGAGATGGGCTCTTTCCCAGAGCTGGTATGGAGCATGTATGAGTGGGTGATTTTGAGCTCAGTTTCCTATGAAGGAATGGTTATGAAGTTTCTTCTCCACCAGCTTCTCAAACAACACTAACTTTAGGAGCGGGAGACTAGAGGATCAGTGGGGAGGGGCAGTGAGGGACTCTAGCAGTTTTCCACAATGAAGTGATTTCATTCCGAAACTAGTGGCCAACACCACTGTCTGTGGGCTGTTGATGTCTTAGTCCCAGCTCTTTCCAAGGGACCAGCCTGCTTCAACATCAATGCTGCAGTCAGGGGTCCTGACTCTCCACAAGGGAGAGGCACTGTATGAGGGCCCAGGCTCCACTGGCCAAGAAGCCCCAGTGTCAAATATCCAAATATCTTCGGGTCTGTTCTGAGACAAAGCCATTGGTTGATGCTTTGAGAAGGAACCCTGATATTTGGAGTATGTATTCTCCAGGGACCAATTTTACTATGGTATCTATGTCTGCAGACTGTCTCAGGGGACCAAGATTCAAAGCGCACGTGGTGGAAAATGCTAACCTGACATCTTCATTCTCCTCAAATGGATCCTGCCTATAGAAGAGGGCTGAGTTTCAGAAGGGGAAAGTAGGAGATAAGAGCTGGCCATGCCTGGGTGCCTTCACTGTGCCCAGCAACAAACTAGCACACTTCATCCCTTCTCATGTAATTCTCTCATTAACTTTGTGAGGCACAAATTAACACCCATCTCCCCATTTTGTGTATGGAGAAACTGAGGCTCTGAAAGCATAACTAACTTGCACAAGGTCATATAGCTGATCGACAGAAGAACATAGTCATGGCTGGAAACCTGTGCTCTTCCTAATAGGTGTAAGAAAATTTCAGTGAAGGGCGTTTGGGGCCCTCATGGGATCTATGCCACATTGTCAACCTATGGATTAATCTTCAGATGTGCCAATTCCTACCTTTCCACCAGTGCTAAAATGACTCAAAAAGAATAATATGCACAAGTTTTAAAAAATATATGCTAGAAGGCTTCTGTTAGCCCAGATTCATCCCTGCAGTGCTGACAGAGCGTGGAGTCAGAACAAAAAGAAATCTGAATGCCACACGCAGGGCAGATAGGTTGCTGAACATGAGACACCCAGCCCACATTCGCCAACCTCCTAGCCCACCTCTGTGCTCTGCAAACATGCCTCTAGACCTCTGTACATGCTGTTCCCTCAGCCACCAGAACTCTTCCTCAACTTTACCCGGCTAATTTCTGGTCTTGTTCAGGACTCAGCTCAGAGGCCCGTCCTGGGAGAAGCCTTCCCTGACATCCCTGGCAAATGCTCTCAAGGCCTATAAGATTTTTCTTTGATGGTCCTTTTCAGATTTTCTATTTCATTGTTCCTAAGGGCTTGTGTAATATTTGCCTTCCCAGCCAGGCTGTGAGTTCAAAAGGGGATCGAGACCCATCTGCTTATTCCCACCACATAGTAGACCCTTGAAAAACATGTGTTGATGGCTTTAGAACTGCCTCAGGACTCTGAACGAAGTATACTTCTCAGCGAAGTATGGAAGTATAATCCATCATTCACTCCTTCATTCATTTATTCTTCAGATAAGTGCCAGATACTGTACCGGGATTTAGAGGTACAACCACAAATAAAAACAGCAAGATCCCGCTGCCCAGGAAACTGACATTCTAAGTGAGAGAGCAGATCAGGAGCAAAGAGCACAGATGTATAATGTCAGGGAAAGGTAAAAGCTATGACAAAGTAGATCTGAATGAAGGTTAAAGAGTGACACAGTGGCCAGGGAAGACCTCCAAGAAGATGGCTTCATCAGAATCTTCTATGCATGAAGGTCAAAAACAGCAGGTGACACTGAAAAAAAAAAAAGAGAGAGAGAGAGAGTTCTACACCAGAGGATGCTACAGTTGCAAAAACTTGTCACACAGGAGCCTGTGTGGCAAGATCCAGGAAAGGCCATGAGGCCACTGTGGCTGAAGTGAAGACTGGGAGGGCAGAGAATTAGGAGGTGAATTCAGAGAGGTGGCCTAGAGTACAATGACATAGCAACAGCAGCTGGTGCCAGACACCGTTCCAGGTACCCTATGAGAACCCATCATCCCCATTTTACAGATGATAAGGCAGAGGTATAGAAAAGTCAACTGCCTGTCCAGTGATATACATGGCAGAGTTGAGATTTGAACCCAGGTGATCTGAATCCAGAGGACAGGGTCATCTTATACCATCCCGTTATGCCCTGTACATAGGTTGCCAGATAAAATACAGGATGCCTAGTCACATATGAGTTTCAGATAAACAACAGGCACTTTTTTAGTTTAAGAGTATCTCAGATATTTTGTGGGCATCCTGTGTTTGTTGTTGTTGCTACTGGTTTTTTGCTTGTGTGTGGTGTGTGTGTGTGTGTGTGTGTGTGTGTGTGTGTGTTTAATCAGGAGCAAAGAGCACAGATGTATAATGTCAGGGAAAGGTAAAAGCTATGACAAAGTAGATCTGAATGAAGGTTAAAGAGTGACACAGTGGCCAGGGAAGACCTCCAAGAAGATGGCTTCATCAGAATCTTCTATGCATGAAGGTCAAAAACAGCAGGTGACACTGAAAAAAAAAAAAGAGAGAGAGAGAGAGTTCTACACCAGAGGATGCTACAGTTGCAAAAACTTGTCACACAGGAGCCTGTGTGGCAAGATCCAGGAAAGGCCATGAGGCCACTGTGGCTGAAGTGAAGACTGGGAGGGCAGAGAATTAGGAGGTGAATTCAGAGAGGTGGCCTAGAGTACAATGACATAGCAACAGCAGCTGGTGCCAGACACCGTTCCAGGTACCCTATGAGAACCCATCATCCCCATTTTACAGATGATAAGGCAGAGGTATAGAAAAGTCAACTGCCTGTCCAGTGATATACATGGCAGAGTTGAGATTTGAACCCAGGTGATCTGAATCCAGAGGACAGGGTCATCTTATACCATCCCGTTATGCCCTGTACATAGGTTGCCAGATAAAATACAGGATGCCTAGTCACATATGAGTTTCAGATAAACAACAGGCACTTTTTTAGTTTAAGAGTATCTCAGATATTTTGTGGGCATCCTGTGTTTGTTGTTGTTGCTACTGGTTTTTTGCTTGTGTGTGGTGTGTGTGTGTGTGTGTGTGTGTGTGTGTGTGTGTGCGTGTGTGTGTGTGTGTGTGTTTCTTTTCAGGTCTGTCAACACTACCTGGATTTTTTCCTAAATGTTCCAAAATCCCTTAGAGCAGAGGTCAGCAAATTTTTTCTGCAAAGGATTAGAGAGTAAACATTTGGGGCTTTGAAAGCCATATATACCTTCTGTCTCACATTTTTCACTTGCTTTTTTCTTTTTTTGGTTGCTGTTCTTTGTTTTTAACAACCCTTTAAAAATATAAAAAAATTCTCAGCACATAGGGCATGCCTTCTGCAATTTCTGATCCTTGATCTAGAAGCTTCTAAGTACCAGACAGACATGATCTTACTTAGGCCTTGGTTCTCTGCACTCGAGAATGAACTCACACCTTCCTAAGAGAAAATGTTTACTACCCACCCACAGTACTCTTGCTGGGGGAGCACGGAAGGGCCGCTAATTTTTGGTTCAACATTGTCTGGAGGAATGGCTGCCTGATGGCCTCAGGGCTGGGACTCATTTGGCATTACTGTGCAACCATGGCCCCTGCTAATGAGGCACTGGACAAGCCTTTTCTTAAGTTCAGGGTTGTCTTAGTTGTGTCTGGGTTGGTGATATGGCCCCAGGGCTTCCATGCCAAGGGTCATGGATCTATACCTTGTGGACAAGTCTCCTTGGGCTCTTTTCTGCTCCCCACCCCTGTGTGTGTGTGTGCAAATGGGACCACAGGCTTACCTCAACTTCTTCTCCCCATGCTCTGCTTCTGTCTTATTCATCCCCATGGGTGACCTCCTCCAGGCCTCTACTGTTTCTTTCTTTTTTCTTCTCCTTATTAAAAAGGTTTCAGTGCAAAATACATTTCCTACTCCATTAGATCTTCAAGTTTCCCATTTCCTGGATTTCAGATTTGCCTGGAAGAGTCTCAAAACTAAAGTCTAGCTTTCCTTTTGTTCTCACTGTGTCCTACCAAGTCCCTTTGTGTGTGTGGAAACCACTGCCTCTTTATATGCTTGGTGTACACTGTCCTACAATTTAACTTCTCCAAGAATTAAAAGCTGTCTTTCTCTCTCTTTGCAATCCACACTTCACTTTGTACATAATGAAGGCACTAGATTATTTTCCAAGTGGAATTCTTTCATGTCCCATCCCCTTTCTTTGTGTTTCTAGCCTGTCTCCTCACTGCTTGCCAGCCTCATCTCTTTTCTGAAGTTAACCATATTTAAATGCAAGGCTGCAGGATCCTCACACAAGATCTTTTTCTTCATTATTGTACCTTCCTGTTCCGTGAAAACATTCATCATCCCTCATCTAACTTAGGTTTTCCATCTGCCTTTCCATTTATCCAATTTAGTGGGTGATTTAGCTCACTCTATGGGACCTGGTGTACAAGAAATGGTAAGTAATAATGAAATAGCCAAGCAATACTATTGACTGAGCCCTCCACCAGGGACTTAGGAAGTTCTAGAGAAATAAAAGTTCCATGGATATGCATGTGTGTGTGAGCATGTGTGTGCAGGTACGTATGTGTGCATGCAAGTGCGTATAGAGAGGGATGTCATTTTGATTTAATTTTCTAGGGACAGGATATAGCACAGGTGGTCTTCCCCTGGACACCCTCTCTGGGGAACTTCATGTCTGGCTATGCCCAATCTGACTGTTTTAAATCAGAAACACTCTATGGTGTTTGGGCAGGATTTAAAAATAATAAAAAAGATGACTATAATTTCTGTCTCTCTTTTCTGTAACTTGGTCCTTTGGGTTATCTCATCCTGTGGAATATGGAGCTGGAGAAACCCATTAGTGATAGGTGCCATGCCGAACAGATCTGAATAACTATTTAACAATAGTGCCGATGAAAACATTAATAAGTCACTGCTTCCAAAGTCAAAAGCCATTGTCACATTAATTCATTTGTGCACAGAAGATGTCCACAGCTCCTAAGAGTGCAAATAATAGCTTTGCCAATATGAAAGCAAAACATAATTACTCAACAATAAACACACTGTACACTAGTAACAGCTGTTATCAACAGCAAGTTTGAAGCCAAAACAAAGAAAGTCTTACAGGATATTTTTTAACTGCTGCCTATCATTTTCATGGAAGGAATGCCACAGGAAGTGTGACTAAGCTAGAAGTATTTTACTCAGCTACCATTCTACTCTTGCTTTCAGACCAGGCAAGATGTCTGGCCTCATTCTGTCTAGCCAGAAAGTGGGAAAATGAATTCTAAAGTAGAGTTACTTAGATCTTCAGGACAGCTCTAGTCAGCAGTCATGTATGAATTTTTTTTCTTGTTGATATTAGAGGACTAGCTTTGATAACTACTTTACTCTGGCTGTGAATTTTATATTGGCCTTCCAGATAAATAGAGGTCCAAATAGCAATGACTGATCACCATTTATACTGAGAATCTTGTCTGATATCCGTAACTGTGGAAAAGAAAGGAATGGTAAATACAGTTCATTTTGTGAATATCTACATACATATTTGTTTTTTTCCATAGAGTCACAGAAATCCCAGCACAATTTAAGACACATGTGAGGCAGGCAAACTCTTCTCCCCTTTCATCACTGCCCCACCCCCAGCCCTGTGCACACGTGTTCCTGCAAGTGCACAGACACTTAGCCTGCCTCTGGAGTCTGAGTGACCAACTGCATGAGACTCCTGATTCCCACACTTATTATCTGAGTGACCTCAGGCAAGCTAATCAACCCTCCAAGTCTTGGTTTCTTCATTTGAACATGGGGGATAATAATAGTATTTGCATCCTTCTTGGGTAAGGATAAAGTAAGAAAGTGCATGTCATACTTGTGGCTGCCACACCTGGCACATAGTAAGGGTGATCAAATAGCCAATATTATTATTTTTGGCCAAGCTCCCCCACTGCAGAATCTCAGGGGATATCCCAACACTAGACCTCAAAAACTAAATAGACCTATTAGATTCCATAAAGCCCTCTCCTGTGATCTTTGCTAACTAATCTTAACTATGGTCCAGTCCAGGTGAGTGTCATGGATTTCAGAAGTTGCCCTTGTTTCACGGGCATTTGCCTTTTCTGCAACAGACATTATAGACACAAATGTGGGATCCCTGCTAATTTTTGTTTAGTGTGGAAGAAGTATTTGGGACCCTGAAATGCAAGGAGCTTTGCAGACAACTCATTAATCTACAGACAGTAAGATCAGTGAGCTGTCTTCAACATGCTTCAGCATGCCCTTGTCTCTATCCTGGAACTCTGAAGGTGCCTCTGTTTTCATGCCTACACCCCCACCCCCCAGAGCCTGATGGTTTCCCCCTTCTTCCTTTGTGGTCTAAGGAAAGAAACAACTGATTGTGGCTACAGGTTTCCCAGAAAGTTCTGGTGAATTATCTCCGCCCCTCTGATCTGTCTTCCAGGAACACAGAGCCCACCAAAGAGAGAACATCCCTCTCTTAGGAACTATTGTTACATTGTAGAATCTGGCAACAGCAGGGCAGCACGACTTAGGGGCCTCTTGCCACTAACAGAGAATGAGCTTAGGGGGCAGACACAGGGCTTCACAATTGAAGAACCAAGACACCAGGCCCTGTTTATAACTGTGGGAAGTAGCATAGTAGAGAGGAAAAGTAAGCAGAAGTCTAAGGCAGACAAGATGTGGGCAGAACTCCTAGTTTTTCCAGCCATTTCCTAAAGTGGTTAGAGATCCTTGAAGCCTCAGCCTTCCTGTCTAAATGGAGATGATGATACGGATGAGGACTCCCTACCAGAAAGGCAGGCACTCCTGAGGAGTAGTTCTCTCCTTCTCAGCTGAACTGGAGAGCCGCCTTACTTGGGAGAGTGCAGGTAACACTCTTCCTGGAGAAGTAAATCCTTTAAAGGCACAAGGATGAGCCAGCATTGGCAAACAAGACAGAAATAGATTAGAAATGATTTTTAATGGAATTTAAGCAAAAACTACAGCACTGCCTTTCCCTGCTGCTGTCTGCTGGGTACTCACTGGGGAGTCCCTAGGTGCCCCCAGTAAAGAAACCACTGAGCTTGTCCTCTGGTTCCACACATCAGGTAGAGGGGAATGTTTGTGAAACAGCTCACCTTCTGTGGATGATAGTCATTCTTTCGACAAAAAACAGACTTCTGGATGGGGTGAGCAGTTTCTTCCCTTGGGTTCCAGTAATGATTTCAGAAGTTTAGAAGGACTTTAAATAGGAGGCAATGAGAATACAATGTATATTTAGTATCCAATTTAGACAGTTCATTTAAAAATCAGAAAGCATTCACCTCTACTCAAAAATGGCCCATTCTAGGTTAAATTCTTAATTATTCTGAAAAATGCAAATGAGAAGCTATAAATATAGAGTCAGGGAATAATCACGGTCTGCACAGTGTAAATTCAAGTCAGTCGGTAAAAGGGGAAAGAAAATCATTTGCCTTTGACATTAAATCCAGCTGTTCTTTTAAAGTTGGTTTTCCCTAGCCAAGGATTTTACATTTCCTATGACCAAACCAGCTCCAAAATCTGCTAAGTTTAGACAATACTTAATCTGGATGTCTAATAGTTCATTCTTTTCTAACATCATTGAACACTTCCATTAAACCAAAGTTATTATTATCAACATTATGAAGCCTGACAGAAGCAAGCTCATTGTTCAAATGAATTGACCTCCACTACAATTGACCTTAACATTGCTCAACTGCTTGACAGTCAATTATCTCATGATTCCCTTCAAATGGGCCTCATTGCTGAAATAACTAATCCATTACAGAGGGAAGGTTATTTTAAAAGCTGAGCAGAGGGTTGCTTTTTGTAGTCTCCCCTTGAGTATATATTGTGGAGCAACTTGTAGCCCTCGATCTACCTGACAAGAGAAAGCACCATGCCAAATCCATGTTGCAAGAGAGAGAGAGTAAAGGACTGGTTAGGACTCAGATATGACTGAGATGATGTCAGTGCTTAAAATATATCAGCTCTTGCAGACGTACCCCATTGTGTCTCTAAACTGTGAAGCAGAAGAGGACACGGGGATATAGGGAGGCTTCAGCAAACAGCTGAAGTCATCCAGCCACACAGGAGACTGGGGTGGGGGAGCTCTAAGACCCTTCCTATGTCCAGGAATCTATGGCAGTGCCTTAACAGTGTCTTCTGGAGTCAGGTGACTTGGGTATATGTTTCTACCACCACTATCAGAATGTGTGACACTGAGCAAGTTGTATACCCTTGCTAAACCTGTTTCTTCACCTGTATAACAGGGGTAATGATATTCATCATATAGGGGTGCTCTGAGGATTGGATGACATATAAAGCATCAGTCTAGGATCAGACACATAGTAGGCACCAAACAAGTATTATTACATTGATTATAAATGCTATTATCTCTTTCTAGTCATTTTGAAAGTCAGCTTTTCCCCCAGAGGTGTGACCCTTGAGCATTTCTATGTCTGTATGGCAATCTTGGCATTGATAGCTTTAAAGATAGGTATTTTCCCAGACCATGAATGAGACCTAATGAAATAGGAGAGTTAATAAAAACGAGTGCTTCATGAACCAGGAAATTAACTGTTTCCCCATCAAACCAAGCTCAGCCCCCACATTTATTGGATGTTGGAGACCCAGTTGCCTCTGGAGGCACTCACAGCACCTCTGCTTCAGGAAATCAGTTGGCCTCACCTGACAGGTCACAGGCTGTAGCAGAAGGGTCAAGTATTCTTGCTTGGAGAATTCCATGGACAGAGGAGCCTGGTGGGTTACAGTCCATGGGGTTGCAAAGAGTTTGATATGACTGAGCAACTAACACTAGTATCAGGCTTAGAGATGGAACTTAATAAATTATTGTTAAATAAAATCCTTTATATACCTAACCTGTAAGACCTCAACTTCGCCCTCCTTTTAAGAGGCATGCAAGAGTCCTTGACAGAACTGGAACACCTGTCCAGGGGAAGAAAGAGATCTTTACTTCCAGCTTCTGGGTGTAGGTCCTAACTACCCCAGAGGCCAGCTTCCAGAAGGCTTTTCTGGAAGCCACTGTACATCCTCAGACTCCTGGCTCTTGGACGAGGGCAATCCAACCCAAAAAGGGTAGAAGAGACTTCCCTAAATTCAAGGGCTTTTCCAGTAATAATGACATCATTTTAATCTACTTTTGACAATGGTCTACATGCATTAATAATGATAACCATGGCTAACATATAATCTTCATATAATTTTCATTTTTTCATTTGATTCTCAGAATAATCTATGAGGTATTCACTAGTGTTACTCTAACTATAGAGATAAGGAAGTAAAATCTAGTTTGAAGGTTAAGTAACCTGATCAGGGTCACCCAACTTAATGTTGCTCTGCTTCCCAATACTTTGGTGATTCTTCAACTTTTTAAAGGCAGAGCAGAGATAGATATCAGGAGACAGTGGCTCAGTAGGATAAATGACATGGCCAAGGCCACATAGCTAGTTTAGGAGACCAACCATTCCAGTGTGCCTAGGACTACTGTAATTTTAAAATGAAGCATCCTGTGTTCTGGGTCAACCATCCATCCCAGGCAACCTAGCACAGTTGGTCATCCTATGAGAGGGTAGAACCCAGGATCTCTGAGTACTAGTACAGTGCTCTTTCCATCACAAACTGTACTTTCTCTCTTAATAATGAAAGATGAAGTCATTAGGATGCGTGTATTCATTTTTTCTGGGCCCTCAGTGAAACAGGCATTTCAGAATCTGTTTATAACATCAATCACTTTAGCTCTCAAGAAGAGACAGACCCCAGCTGGAATGTTCTTTCTCGTACACTCTAGTGATGAAATGCCCACTCTCTCCCCTCCCTCTCCCCGCTGCTCAGCACACCTGGACTCCTGCCACTCATGTGTATAATGCTCCTAGAGCCATCTGGCCCAGCATCTCGTGTCCTGTCAACATGGATGTCAAGCAGGCGAGATGAAAGGACGCAACTCCAAGGAACACTGCTCATCTTCTAGCCCCAGTCTGGGGGAAGTTCTAACGATTACTCATTAGATAGCTACAAAGAGAGAAAAATGACTGGTTACCGTCCGGCTGTCAGTTGGTGCCTGGAGCAGCCTTTGCTATTTCTTGTTTAAGCAAGTCTTCTGGGGAGGGTACCAAGACTTTTAAATTAAGGTGGATTACAGACTGGATATCTTAAGGGGCTACCCAGGGAATTTTCATGGTTTAGAGAACTGATGATAGTCGTGGCAATGTTTGTGGTTCTGCCAGCAGCCAGCACATCTTCCCTGTGAAAGTGGCAGAAGGAACAATGGACACATTTAGCAAAGGGAGCCACAGCCCTGTAGAGCCTAATTTTCACAACTATCTGAGCCAGCCTGTAGATTCCAAGTAAATGTGAGTCTCATAAATGGAAATTGAACAACTGCAGGAAAGTCTGATGCCTTTTTGAGAAATAAACCTATTCACGTCCTTCTTAGGACATGTACTCAGAATACTTTTCTAGTATAAAGCAAGTAGAAATTGCAGAGCGAGAAAGTCAGCTTTGATTACATAAAAATCTACTAATTGGTATACATCCGAAGGTGTCAAAAGTAAAAACAGAAATAAGAAACCAAAGGAAAAGATACAACAAAAGGTTGATTATATTGACATATAAAGTTCTTGATCAATTAAAAATTATAAACCTGAGAACAATAAAATGGGCAGAAGTAAAATAGTGATTTGAAAACAGATACTTAGCATAAGTAACTAAGTAACAAAAAAAATAAGAAGGGGAAAGTTTAATATGGAGCTGCAAACCTAAAAATTGAAATTTGCGTCTCAAATACACAAACACACACACACACACACACACACAGAGCATGAGGGACTATAGCAACAGTGACTTTATCCTTGGGTGGTGGTACTAAGTATGAGAACAACTTTTATGTTTAACAGCTTGATAATAAGCATTATGGTCTTTAAAAAACTCCATTCTCCATAGCCCAGTGAACCATTTGCATAAATCCTAAACTTATAATTAGAAATGGGTAAAATGATATTGTAAATGATTATCAATTAAAGCATTATTTATCATAGTGAAAAATTTAAAGAGCCTAAATAGTTTAAAATATAAAATACATCTACAAAGTAGAATTTTACAATCATTAAGAATCATGCTTTCAAAGGAAATTTAGTGGTATGAGAAAAGCTCACAATGTAATACCGAGCATAAAAGCTGTATATATACTGTAGTCAATAAGACTCTAAATTAAGTGTGTGCATATTTGTATATATGGCGCTTCCCTGGTGGCTCAGTGGTAAAGAGTCCACTTGTCAATGCAGGACCCATGGGTTCAATACCTGGGTCCAGAAGATCCCTTGGAGAAGGAAATGGCAACCCATTCCAGTATTCTTGCCTGAAAAATCCCATGGACAGAGAAGACTAGTGGGCTATAGTCCATGGGGTTGCAAAAGAGTTGGGCATGACTTGGTGACTAAACAACAACAGTTATCAAATACGGAATGCCCTTGCATTACTGCATAATCAGAAAACACTCTTTCGCATAAAAAAAGGCAAAGAAGAGTATGGAAAGGGGCTGGGGTCTCTTGATCTTCACTCTCACACTAGCCCTTTCTCTTTTTTTAACCATCTACAGACACTGTGTCTGTTTCTAGGCTCTCTTTCACAAACAACAACGGTTATAAATACGGAATGACCTTGCATTACTGCATAATCAGAAAACACTCTTTCGCATAAAAAAAGGCAAAGAAGAGTATGGAAAGGGGCTGGGGTCTCTTGATCTTCACTCTCACACTAGCCCTTTCTCTTTTTTTAACCATCTACAGACACTGTGTCTGTTTCTAGGCTCTCTTTCACATCCACCCATGTTTCTTTTCCTATAAGGAGAGAGCAAGGAAAGCTTGTGGTTAGAACCAGGACTTCTTTCTTGAGCCACTGAGAGGCCAACAGTCAGAACCAGACCTCTTATGGTTGGAAGGAGGAAAATAACACCCAACCATAACCTCCTTGAGGGCAGAGCCTGGGCCTCAGCAGCTAGGCCTGTGCTGGCCAGACCACTGAAGTGACCTCAGTGTAGGTACCTTCCAGCACACGCTGTCTCTCACTGCTAAGTACTGAAGGCTACTGAATATGTGGGATGCATCTCTTCCTTCAAAGGAGCTCCCTCTTCAGAGGAGAGATTACACAGGTTTACAGTGAACTATAACACACAAAAAGAGGTACCATGAAATGAACGTGCACTGAAATGCCATGGCAAGAAAGAGTTGGGGGTATAAATTCGCAAGGATGAGAAAGCGGACAGCAGCAGCAACAACTTGGAAACTGGGCAGCGAATGGGCAACTAGACTAATATTTAACTGACTTACCAGATCTGAGACAGTAGTATCCTCAGCTGACATTATGGGGGCCTAGAAGCAGCCCCATTTTCCCAGTAGAACTCCTCAAAAGAATGAGAAATCGACTCTACTGCCTCTGCGGGTATGGGACAGAAGGGAAGCTAAGCCAGGAAGCTTGGTCAAAGTCCAGGGGCTCTGTATCAGCCCAGAGGGGTGGGATGGGGAGGGAGATGGGAGGGAGGTTCAAAAGACAGGGGACATATGTATCCCTCCCTATACATATCCCTATGGCTGATTCATGTTGAGGTTTGACAGAAAACAAACAAACAAAAATTTGTAAAGTAATTATCCTTCAATTTAAAAATAAATAAATTAAAATAAAAAAGAAGCAGAGGACTCCACAGCATGACTGAGAGGTGCATTTGCTCTCCAGACTGGGAGAGGTGGAGACCCACTGGGTCCAGGGGATACAGGGCACAGCTAGAGGTAGAGAGCAGGGTACCGGGCATGTAGGAAAGAGTGGGTGTTCACATCTTAAATGCTGAGACCTGCAACCTCCTTCCTCAGTGGGTTTCCCAAATGTAGCTACCAGGCCTGTACCTGTAAGCAGGGGACTGGCAGGGCTTTCCCAGGCAGACATGAACAGGGCAAGAGGAGAGACCTAAAAACACTGACACTGAGTTTCTCCAACAAAACAGTCCAGCCACACTCTTCAGTGAAGCCCACAGGTGACAAGCCTCAGTGGCAAGCTCAGGGCCTCCAGACAGCACTTGAGTGCTCTGCTCTTAACAAGAGCAGAAATCAGAATTCACAGACATGTGAGAAACACCTCTAATGTGAAAGATGGAAATCAAACAAACACGCAGGCCAAAAGCAACTCAATAGGAATTATTCAAAGAAAACATTTTATATTCAGAATATATTTAATGTCCTACAAGATACAAAAGAAGATACACTGCATTTATGCAAACGAGAAATGGATAATTTAGAAAAAGAGCACTAAGAGAGCAAAAAAAAAAGACTTATTGAAATTAAAAATATTATGGTAAAAATGGGAAAAGTCAACAGAGGGTTACAAGACAAAGAGAACATAAAACAGAAAAGTGGAGAAAAGTAATGACAAATCCATGTTGGATGCCCAACATGCAAATAATAAGCATTCCTGAAAGGAAGAACACAGAGAGTAACAGAAAGAAAGAAATCAACCACAAAATAATTCAAGGAAATGTCTCTCAGTTGAGACTTGACTTTCCAGATTAAAGGGTGCCCATACAGCAATGTTAAAATAAACTCGAAAGGCACAGTGTCATGAAATTTTAAAACACAGAGGGCAAAGACACAATCAAATAACTTGCAGAGAGAGAAAAATAAAACAAATCCCATTCCAAAGACTGTGAATTTGAATGGCTTTGAACTTCTAGATAGAAATGCTGGAAGACAGAAAACAATGGTGTGATGCCTTCAAAAATCTGAAGATAAATGACTTTCAACCGAGAATTCTATACTAGGAGAAACTACCAATCAGACCTGAAGATAAATTAATGGCTCTGTCAGATATACAAGGTCTCAAGTGTTTTACCTTCTGGTACTGTTTCTCAGGATGCTACATGGGGATGCGTTCCACCCAATTCAGCAGCACACTGGCAGAGAAAGGTGGAACACAGGGCAGGCAAAGGGAATTCCTGGGATGAGGCAAAAAGGAGGACCCAGGATGCCAGAGGGTAAGACCCCCAGTTGAGAGCAGAGGAGAGGGTTCCAGAAGAGATTTCTTAAAGATGTGATTGGCAGGTGAATGAACACATCTGATGTGTGGAGAAGGCATTTAGACAACTGGCAGAGTTTAGGGTTGAAGCAGTGATAAATTCAGAGGAAACTAAGGGAATATAAAAGGGTATAATGTAATCTAAATGTAAATATAAAATAAAACAAAACCTCTAGGGAAAACAAGAGATTGTGCATGAAAGGAAAAGTAAAGGTTTAACCATGAATCTAATTTTCATTGCCATATACAATAAACATTGAATAATGACTTGAACAAAATTAAAATGTAACATGATAGGGAGAGTGGAGGGAAAGAAAGGCATGGCTTGGCTTGCCTAGTAAACAAATGATCAGGGCAGAGGATTGATGTGTTCACTAACAAGTCTTATACACTATTTGCTATTTTAAACTACAGGCAGGCACAAATTTTGATAAAATAATAAAATGTAAGGAAATAGTGAATCTCAATTCTCCGAGTGCCCTTTCCTCTCCCAGATCATGTAAGTGTTTTCCTATCTGTTTTTGTGTTCAAAGCAGAGGACTGGTTTAAGAAGCAACCCGAGGGCTTTGGGCTAGACATGGAGAAAAGGGACTCACATAACAATGTACTGATGCAGTTCCAACCTATATCTTTGCTGTTTCATGTTTACCTTACTTGTTAACATAAATAAATGTATCAACCAACACTGATGCATGAACTCTGCACATTTGTTAATTACAACCATATGTTGACTACAAATTTTTTAAATGGGTGAAAATCAACAGAAGCATTCTGTGAGAATCAAGTTTAACTTACAAAGAAAAGCTATTGATTATTATCTGTAAATTGTGCACTACATATCTTTTTTATCAGTAAAATATATATTAAATGAGTGTGCACATGTACGTGTGCGTATGTCTATACACACGTTTTTCTTTACAGAGTGTCAACAGACATTCATTGGCACACTACTGGACCTACAGCTGTTGCTCAGGAATGAGTTAGGAATAAGGAAGTCTGACTAGAGAAATTTATCCAAATGATCCCTCAGGAGCCTATATTCTTACAGAGACTTTTACCCTCCCCTCTGTTCTCTACGACTTGGGGAAAAGAAGTCTCTGCCTTTTGCAAGGGTCAGCTCTGACTTCACAGATTAGTAAATACCCTGGTGCTCATGTGCTCAGATGCTCAGTCATGTCCAACTCTGTGATTCTGTGGACTGTAGCCAACCAGGCTTCTCTGTCCATGGAATTCTCCAGGCAAGAATGCTGAAGCGGGTTACAATTTCCTGCTCCAGTGGATCTTCCCAACCCAGGGACTGAACCTGTGTCTCTTATATCTCTTGCACTGGCAGGCAGATTCTTTACCACTAGCACCACCTATAGATTTCCCCAAAGGGCATTGTCATTGATGCCCAGAGAAGGCAAAACTTACTACATAAGGATGGGTTTCTTTGGAATAAAATTAAGAATTATTGATAACTTGAAGATATTATTTTTCAAATAACTACAAGTAAAACATTTATCCACTGGAATGGATGAAAGAAATGACAGTTGAACTATTTATTGCATTAAGCACTACATGGATTTGGGGCTGAATTTTGTTTCATGAATTTCCTCATAAAATTGTATTATTTTTAAAAAGCATCATAAATAAAGAACTTAAGGGAGAAAGAAATTAATTTATAGTCCTGAAAGGAACAGGAGAAGGAATAGATTCTGTGAAGATACCTTTAATGGGAAGATTTCTTTAAAGAGAAGGTCTTGGAACTACAATGACATCAGAGTTATAAAAATATTGGAAAAAATACAGTTTGGCAGGACGATATTCAACTGAAAGCTAATCCTGTTGAAGAAAATGTCTAAAAGATACATGGTGCCTGACAGTGCTAAGAGCCATTGGAAGCAATGAACAGTGGTGGCGGGAGCAACACAACTCTGGTTAATGCTGCCTCCTGAAAAGGCACAGGTACGGTCTGTGTTATACTATTTTCACTGCTATTTACAAACAGGATATTTAACTAGTGTTCATTAAATTGGTACAAGTGACTGTCAGCTCATTCTCTCAGTGCTACTTGGAAACACCCTGACTGACACATTACTTACTGAAAGGAATGCTCAGTTCTGAACTAACTTAATCTCATTTCAGGTAAGTCACTCAGTCATGTCCGACTCTTTGTGACCCCATGAATCTCAGCACGCCAGGCCTCCCTGTCCATCACCAACTCCCGGAGTTCACTCATTCTTAGGTCTGTCGAGTCGGTGATGCCATCCAGCCATCTCATCCTCTGTCGTCCCCTTTTCCTCCTGCCCCCAATCCTCTCCATCATCAGAGTCTTTTCCAATGAGTCAACTCTTCGCATGAGGTGGCCAAAGTACTGGAGTTTCGGCTTTAGCATCACTCCTTCCAAAGAAATCCCAGGGCTGATCTCCTTTAGAATGGACTGGTTGGATCTCCTTGCAGTCCAAAGGACTCTCAAGAGTTTTCTCCAACATCACAGTTCAAAAGCATCAATTCTTCAGCACTCAGCCTTCTTCACAGTCCAACTCACACATCCATACATGACCACAGGAAAAACCATAACCTTGACTAGACGGACCTTAGTCGGCAAAGTAA